>JAMKQA010024030.1:0-13605 GCA_024699735.1 Posidonia australis
TAGAATGTTCATTAGTGAACCTGGTCAAGTTAAAGTCTCCCCCAATAACCCAATTGGAGTTTATCCTATTTCTGATGAAAAGAAGCTCCTCTAGGAAAATACTTTTAAGCCTATGTTCACATGGGCCATAGACCCCAGTGAGCCACCAATCAAATGCATCAGAATGATTTCTAAAATATAAAGACAAACTGAAAGAAGCAGGAATAGTAGAGATTAGAGAAAAATCTCTATCATTTCAACCAATTAATAGTCCCCTAGAAGTCCCAATTGAAGGAAGGAAGGACCACTGATGGAGCAATCCAGCTCCCAGATAACGAAGAGTTGTGGGAGAAAAATCCTCCAATTTAGTCTCACAAATTATGAGAAAATTGTATTTAATAGTTCTTACTAAGTTATGTACGGCTCTTTTTTTCTCATCAGAACCTAATCCTCAAATATTCCAGACTGATATGATCATGGTTATAGAAAGGGTATAGAATGAGAAGCCAAGTTCTCAGCTGAGTGGGTATTATCCTGTAATTGTATACTGGAAAAACCTTGATCTCATCGAACAGTATCTAGGATTGCCTAGCTTCTCCATTATTATGGAGGGAAATGCCCAACGATTTACAAAAATTAATGAACTGTTCGCAAGAGTCCCAAGTAAGTGCATCATGAAGTAAAAGACTAGCATTTATATCAGAATGAGAAGAAGCTAAATTAGAGTAAGTAATGTCAGGATGTAACTCAGTGTACGAATTAGAAGAGTTAACAGATGGAGAGTCACTAATACCTGGAGCATGTACTGGGGTGGGAGGAAGGGATGCAGCAACCATTTCAAAAGGACCAGCCAAGTCATCCTTCTCCAGGCAGTCGAAGACAACAAGCATCTTTTTAAATTTAGCTAAAGTGAAATGCCTGGCTTTAATCTCTGCTGCCACGAAATTGGAGGTGTGCGTCGAGTCAGGACTGGTCTCAGCAGGTAAAGGAAAATCCAACTCAGGATCAGCAAAAGTACTGGGAGTAGGTAGGAGACCCAAAGGATTTTCAGGAGGAGGGATGGCCCCCATGGGAGGACTGCTCGAACGAGTCCATACGTTTTTACCCCCCAGAGATTCTAGGACCTTTGCCACCATGCCAACCACGGTTGGCCTTGAAAGACTTCCGGACAGGACGAAGCCCACTAGATCCAGAAGAGGAAGGATGAGACCTAGTAGGCCACGGAGAAAAGGTATTGGAAGAAGGGTTAGATAGTGAAGAGGTATCAGAGCAAATATCCCAGCTTTGTCTGTATCGAATAGGGTATACCAGGTTCCCAAAGGCAAAGAAGCGACAGTCTGGGATAGCTTTGCCAGGGTGAACCCTAACTCGGACCCTAGCGAACCCCAGATGCTTAACAGAGTCCAAAGATAAGTCCACTTCCAACAGTTCCGCGAAACTAGAAACCATATGATGAAAAAGGTCAACATTCTAGAGACGATGCGGTATCCCTTCTAACCTAAGCCACACCCCTACTTCCTTCAAAGTGTGAACAGCGTTAGAGTTTGGAGATCAAGGAATAAAGGAGGCAGATATAAGTTGAAGGGAGGCTCCATACTTGCGTAAGTATTCATTTCTGCATTTAGAAGAGGAGAATACCAAGAGAAATTTGCCGGGAGAGAAGTCTTGTACTTCTATCTCAGAAGAGTTTGGCCAACATGAGTTAAGATGATCAACCAAGGCCTGCTTGGTTAGCTGAGAAGAGTGTGAGGAAACTATAGCACTCCTAGATAGAGTTAAAAACTGGTCGCATACCGCCTCTGAAGGGGGTAGTGTGGAAGGATAAAGGGTGGTGAGGCCAGCCATGTTATAGTGATGCTGGGGAAAAGAAGGAGAATCCTGAAAAAAATTGCAGATCGCAGCAGAGTGAGTCGAGGCTTTACACTTGTAACAAGTTCTAGAAGATTTACATCTTTTTATCTAGTGCCCACGAAGACCACATTTAAAGCATCTACCCGACTTACGACAAAAAATTACCTGAGGGGAAGTATATTTCCTACGAGTCACCTTCGTCCAACCTTCAGAGGAAGTAGAAAAGTTTGGAGGGTTCAGAGAGGTGATTCTGGGGTAATAGTGCGTACTTACTGGAGAAGAAAGGGTAGCGAAGGAGATATGGCGGTGTCAGAGAAATATCTTTTGCCAGAGAAAATCTCAGTCTCAGGAGGTGTGTCAGTGTCAGAGATATATTGTGATACGCACGAAACCTCGCGCAGAGAGGAATAGATGGGTGGGGGGATTTCTACAGTTGTGTGTGTCGCATCGGACAAATAAGTCTGACAACTTGGGTTAAAATTAGCCCGGGCGCCGGCGGCTCCTAGGGGAGCTAAATGATTTAACAGAGGCGAGTTAACAGAAGATTGAGGGGGAGAAGAATGATAAGAGGCAATTCCACGGGAATTATCTGTGTTATAATTACTATTGATAGAAAAGTAATTGTCCTCCACATTAAATGAGGTGGCAAGCTTCGCGAGACTCGAAGAATTTCATGCAGAATTAGAAGTGGACTCAGAGCCGCTATCAAAACTGTCCAAAGCAGGGGCAATATTCTGTGGCGCGGGGGGTCTGACATGCGCCGTATTGCTAGTTAATGCCATGGGTGAAGAATTGTTAATTAATGGGAAGGATCGTAATCCAAAAAACGACGGCAAGGATGCCCCGCAACCATTGAAAGAGAGTGATGGTTAAAGACATTATTATCCTCATTAAAAGAAAAATCATCTTTTGAATTACGAGAACAGTGATTTTCTACTGTGAAATTATCAGAGTTAAAATTAAGATTAGGAGGAGCGAAGCTAGAGAAATTCCACGCCTGAGACAACAAGGCCCTCGGCGGCGGTGATGTGCCCCAGCGTCTACCCAGGGACAAAACCCCCTCCCGTCGTCGAGGACCAATAGGTGAAGGGAGATCTCTGGGGAAGGTAAGAGGATCAAAAACCAGATCAAAAGCGGAGGAGAGCCAGAACTCCACGTCGCTTTTTCCAACCGCCTCGATGAGCGAAGATCCACAAAGAGCAATGTCAGAATCGACCTCATCAGAACCACTTACTGACACCAGGGGTTTAGGGGAAAAGAATGTTGTTCGAAAAGAACAACAGAGGTTATTTAAACCCTTAATCAAACCAAAATCCTTCTGCAAAATACAAGTGGAAAGACATAAAAAAGCATGAGTATGTAATGTTTTTGGCATAACCACAAGATTAACATTTAAAATAAGCCAAAAATCAGAACCTGGCTCCGCCATAGAGCTCCAAGAGATGCGAAAGTTGTCGTGCAGAAACCAGGAGGCGGAGAATCTCCCCCCGCAGATCGGGAAGTTCCATGATCGTGGCATATTCCCGGAGAAAGGAGAAGGAGAGGAAGAAGTGGGGGCGGAGTGGCATACCTGCGAGGTATTTTCCCCAGAAGGACCATGGCGTCTACGAGACACCAAGCGCCTGTGGTTGCGCGACAACGGACGAAAAGGGGAAGGGATCTCATCCTCCTCTTCCAACAAGCGATCTTTGAAAGCTTGCCAATTGAAGTTAGTGGCGCTAAGGAGGAGTCGATGAGCCAGACGACCTGATCCTCCCCGACGGCGGCCCATGATGACAAAGGAGAAAGCGCAAAGCAGAAGAGCGAGAGCAAGAGCTTCACCAAAACCTTTTCATTCACCGCTTGAAAACTACTGGTGTTCTTGAAAATTGTGTGAGTGAATAATACTATCATGTCACCACATATCTGAAGACACATGAGCCATTGATTTACCCAGTTTCTGAGTGGCCAATGGGGGTTTATGAGGCAGTTCACCCACCAATAGTGAGGAAGCAACCAGGTAGACCAAAGAAGAAAAGAAAGAAGGCAGAAGAGCAGATTTCAAATCTAAATAGAATAAGGAAGTTCAATGTGGTGATGACATGCAACATTTCTAGCACACCAGACCACAACAAGAGAGGATGTCTACTGAAGGACAATGTTGCACCTCCTACAAAGAGCGTAAGGCCTATTGTTAGGACTTCTAGCGTGGGGACATCATCTGACCTAATTACTTTTGGTAGGGGAGTTTATGGAGTGCATGGAAGAATGATTGTAGGATCTATTGGTGCACTAGGGAGTGGAAGAGGCAAAGAAAGACAGAGGAAGATTGCTTCACAATCATCTACCAAAATTAATGAGCCAAGCACACAAACCTCAACAGTGAACAACTAACTATTTATTTGTAGTTGTTTAAGTATGGACAATCATCTATTTTTCAAACAATGTTGTTTAAGTATGGACATCTATTACTATGTTTAATTCAAATGTCAATAATGAAGATGTTGCTATGTATTTGTCATAATTTCTTGATTTCTAATTGTGTACAGGTTGTATCTGATTTCAAACTGTGTACAGGTTGCATCTATCATATGGAGAGTGCTTTGTTAGTTTGTTAGTACATCTTCCTTTTGGAGGAGATGAAGTTTTTCGAATAAATGCTTTTCAAGGAGAATGTGTTGATAATTCTGATGATTGAGGCCTGCAATCAGCAGAAGCATTCACAAGGTCAAAATTTCTTGAAAGAAAAGAACATCTCAGACGAAGCCAACAACATTGTAGATTGGAAGCACATGCCAAATTTTCCTGAAAGTAAATACAAGGTCAATCAGGTCCCCAAAGAGTAGCTGTAAGTTTTCAATTGAAAATCCTTGTGTATAAGTTATAATTGTAGCCAGTGTCACAAGTGATTTAGCAATGTAGAATGTAGTTAAGACTTCTGATGCCAGTGTTTTATCTAGTTGTTTTTTGGTTAGTTGAAAGCTCAAGTTTATTTTCAATGTAACAACAAATGTATGAAATGTTGTGGTCATGATGAAGGAAAATCAAACTCATTTCCCAATGATATACCCGTTGTAACATGCATACATGCAAGTCAAACGAATGTTCTTATGTATTGAAAGACTTTGAGAAACTACATGTCCTGACCAATGATGAAAATAGTTATTAGGTTTGATATCTTGTATTGTGATCTTTTGAGCAGGATAGAAACATTGCGTGCATACTTAGGAAGAATTATGAAAAGAATTGTGATGTATGAATACACCATTGGTAGACATCTTGATTTTGAAGTCAGTTCGCAGCAAGTTCCTCTTGATGATGCTCAGGTTGTGACCACCAAAATCCTAACCAACTTGAGCCCACACAAGCCGATTCAAGCCCACATTAGTCCACTCTGACCTAATTAAAATTAAAACCAAACAGAACACATTTAAAATATTTAAAATCCAATTAATCAAACAAAAACCATAATTCAAGTCAAAATCAAATAAAATCCACCTAAAATCCAATTAATCAAATCCAAAACCCTAATTAAAGTCAAAATTAAATAAAATCCACTTAAAATCCAATTAATCAAACAAAAACCCTAATTCAAGTTAAAATCAAATAAAATCCAACTAATCAAACAAAAAGCCTAATTAAAGCTAAAATCCATTTAAATCCCTAATTAATTGAACAAAAAACCCAAATTAAAATCCAAAAACCCTATATTAAAATTCAAACCCTAATTAAACCATAAACGCTAATTAAAACACAAAAACCCTAATTAAACTCAAAACCCTAATAAATTAAATCCAAAATCCTAATCCAAAACCCTAATTAAAACACAAAAACCCTAATTAAACTCAAAACCCTAATAAATTAAATCCAAAACCCTAATTAAAATCCAAAACTCTAATTAAAATCCAAAAACCCTAAATTAAAACCCCAAAATCCTAATTTAAAAGTAAAACCCTAAAATTAAAATAAAAACAAAAACCTAAAATAATTAAAAACCTAATTTAAAAACCAATTAAGTAAACCCTAAATCCCAAAATTAAAAATCAAATTTAAATCACAAAACCCAAATTAAAAACACTAAAAGAAAAACCCTAAATCCATAAAAGAAAATCCCAAAACAAAAATACAATAAAAGCCTAAAATAATTAAAACCTTAATTTTAATACCCTAATTAAACAAAATCAAAATTTAAAGGACCAAAATCCTAAAATCCCTAAAAATCCCAAAACACAATGAAAACCTAATTTAAAGAAAAAACCAACTAATTAAATCACAAAATCAAAAATTTAATTAAAAACATAAACATAAATAAAAAGCCTAAATTAAAACCACAAAATCCAGTTCAAAAAAAACTTAAAATCAAAACCCTAAAAAATCCTAAAATTTCCAAAACAAAAATCCAAAACCCTAAGCCCATTCGCAGGCCCAATATCCCATTTAAACTCTCAATCAACAACTTTAGAAAAACTCAAGAAATAATTCCGACGAGCTCCCTATTCTCCGACGACGACTCTGGTCAACCCCGAGATCTCAAGAGCATATCCACAACCTCCCCGTGATCTCCGTCAAACGTCCCCAGCTCGCGCGCTTGATCGTATGGCACCCAGTGGCTGAGGATGGTGATCAACGGCCTGCAGAGGTCCGTCGGGGTTTAAAACCTCACTGTCGAGCTTCCCAAAGGGCAGCTGCGTCGAGCCTTTTTCGAGCGCGCTTCAATTCACAGAGGAGACCTAAGCAATCCCCTCATCCACAGCCCCTCTCTCATCCTTTTCCGCAATCCAGAAACATCGAGCCGTCACAGCCAGAGGAACCACCGGAGCGCCATCGTCGTCGAGCAGCCCAAGGAGACAACGTTGCTCACAAGTATTCCCTTTCTCTTTCTTTTTCGATCCAGAGCATGCCCCATAGTGTAATCCCCCAGTTCCTAAGGTTGCGCTTGATGGGGAAGTGTCCCCTATGCGCCATCGACCCCCTCCGGCGATGGGTTCTCCGTCGCCGGTGAGGCCTCAGGCCTCTTGACTTCAGGCGAGGTTCCATGAGCCTGTCCTCGCTTCTCCTCTTCCTACCTCTTGCCTTTGTTCCCCCTTCCTCTAGAGGAGCCCCCCTGACCTCCGCGTCGCTCGCCGCTGTTGTCGTCGCCGTCTACCGCCGCCGTTGAAGCCACCGAGTGGGCAAAGCACAGTGGTCGTGCCCTTACTAAACCAAGGCCCCCAGAGGCCTCCTCGTGGACCACTGAGCGTCCCACGAACGCCACTCGAGCGCTCCCGCAGCTGCAACGCCATACCCACCACCGTCACAATCGCCGCTGGAGCCTGCGAAGGGGGGAGCACCCCAGACTGTTCCAGCCATGCCCGAGTCTCCCCACAGCTTTGTCGTGCAACCCCGAAGCTCCTCTGACCTCCGCCGCGTCGAGCCACTACCTCAGGATGCACCTCCGTGGAAATCTCCGTCGTCGGAGAAGAACGTCGACGAGGGGGATCGACAGGACGCTCCAGTAGTTGGAAGTTTGATCGCCACCGTTGGATCCCTTCCCCGTCGCCTCCTCTAGCTTCTCCGCTCTCCGAATCTCCGATCAGTTGCTGGAGAGGCTCGGATGAGCCTCCCAGGCCGTCGCCGCCGGCGATCTTCGAATCGTTGGCGGTGACTGTTAATTATTTTTTTAGTTTATTTTAAAGTCCTTTAACTTATTTAATTATTACATTTAAGTCCTTTTTCATTACATCTGGGTCCAAATATTTGTTTTTTAGTCCCTGTAGTTTTAACCAAAGTGTCAATTCTTTTATTATTTCTATAAATTTGCATATGACCCCCTTACATATTTTCTTTTTTAATTCCTAATACATTCATGCATGTTTTATCACATCTAGGTCCCTAGAACCATGATTTCTTTACACTTAAGTCCTGAACATTTGCATTTAGCTCCTGAAATCTTTTAAAATGAGTTTTCCCTGTGAAAATTACATTGTGAACCCTGAAGGTTTTTAGAATCACACTGATAACTATTAAAATTGAGTTTTTATCACATTTAAATCTTGAACTTTTGCATTTAGCCCTTGAAATCTTTTAAAATGAGTTTTTCCTGTGAAATTTACATTCTGAACCCTGAAGGTTTTTTAAATCACACTGATCATCATTAAAATTGAATTTTTATCACATTTAAGTCCTAAGCTTTTGCAATAAGCCCTAGAATTTTAAACAAAGGGTTTTCTACTTGGAAATTTTGCATATTAACCCTGAGAGATTGCATAATTACACAGACTAGTATAAAAGCCCAATTTTTATCACATTCAGGCCCTGAAATTTTGTACATAAATTCCTGAGTTCTTAATAAACAATTCCTGAACACATATAATTTGCATCCAGACCCTTAGATTAGTTTTAAATCTATTATTTAGGGTTTTAAATGTTTTCTTGCATATTTTGGATATTTTTCACTCATTGCATTTCACATCTTGCATTTAATCATAGATTCCATTGAAAAATCATGTTTTCACTTTGCATTGATCTTTAGTCTCACATTTTAATCACATTTGCGCTTATGTGTGAATTTTGCACTTTAGACCCTGAGTTTTTAGGAAATTATCCAAGTACAATGTTCACATCTTAGTACCACATTGACATTGAATCCATCATCTGCATGTTAGAATAGAAGTCATGAATATATTTTTCATCCAGATTCTCACTGTTTTGTGAATTTTGCATCTTAGTCCTTGTGTTTGTCCTTTATTGTATTTACATCATTTTGTTGTTTTTCTCCTCCATGTTTTCTTGCAAATAACATCTTCTAGACATTCGACACACATTTTGACATGACTTAGATCATGCATCACTCCCATACATGCATTTATCACATCTGGCCAGGAAAATGACCAAATTACCCTTGTGCCTCCAATTCATGAGCATGCATCTCAATTTTTGCACTCAACCTTGCATAGTCCTTGTCCAAGCCATTCCTTAGAATTTTTACACATTTAGGCACTTATCCATGCATTTCATATTATTTTTCATCACATTGGCGTATCAGTCCGTCCCTATTTAACGAGCTTGCATGTCATGTCGTTCTTTCGAGGATTTCTTTCTTCACTATGCTTTCGGAGTCTTTCATCCAGTATCCGATTTGATTTGCTTCAATCCTACATCTCGGATTTTTTTTGATTTGATTTGGATTTCATTGCCCGAGGGCGTACACTAACTGACCGAAAGGCCCACATTGGCCCATTTGCAGATTAATTTCTCCCCTTTGATTTTCACAACTTTTTCCATGATTCTGAGGACTTGGGTTGACTCCACTTTTTATCTTTTTCACATCAGTATGGTTTTCCTGAACATTCCATCCAAAAAACATCATCATTTTATGTGATTTTCTTCGCATATCGTAGTTTACCTGTTTCATGTGGGTTTCTTCGCAATTTTCCCATTCAGATCTCCAGGGTGTTTTCTACACTTATAATGATTTAGGTCTGTTGTATTTTCGATCCCTTTGACACTGATGTGATTTTATGAGTCATTCCTTACAAAAATACCGTCATTTTATGTGAATTTCTTCACATGTCCAAGTTTGCCCGTTTTGCGTGGACTTCTTCACAATTTTTCCATCTTGATCTCCGCAACGTTTTTCCATGATTCTGATATTTTCTTTGTTGTGTCATATTTTGTGATTTCATCTTTTCACGTGGATTTCTTTGTAGTTTTCGCATACCATCTTGCACATCCATCTGGTTTTGCCATGACATTCATATTAGCATGTTTTAGAGCATGATCTAGGCTTAGCAAGCATTCATCCAGCCTTTAGCAAGCGATTTAAACTAGAAAGACCGAGTTTCTCGGGCGTACGAGGGTGCCTAACACCTTCCTCGTGCATAATAGGAATCCTTACCCATCCTCTGGTTAGCAGACATCTGGCCTTCATATTTTCATCCCACGCATCCGATCCTTTGCGGTTTTTCCTCGTCTTTCCCTTAAAAGACTAGGTGGCGACTCTTTTTTTTTCTCTTTTGTTTTATCTCATCTTGCGCCTTCGCCATCTTGACATGGTTGTAATCTCCTCCCTCTGCGGACTCCGCACTAGACCCTCGGGTTGGCATGGTCACACCATCATACTGTACAAGTGACGGTCAATTACAAAAATAATTTCACAAGTGATGTCTTGTATGTGTGGCATGTAATTGTTTCTTACACGCAAACAGTGAAGAACATGCTACTAAAAAACTACTACATATGTATGCAATGTTGTGGTTATGATAAAGGAAAATAAAAATTATTACACAATGATATGCCCACTATAAACACGCAAACTTGTTTCACAATGAAATTATTGTGCAGTATGTCATTGTTTCTCACATGCAAATAATGAAGAACATGCCACTAGAAGAACAATTTGATTTAAACTTCCAAATTCTACTTCAAATACATTTACTAAGTCCAAATACATCATCATACTTGATAACAAAAGAAGGATAACACATGCATATTTTGCACATGCAACACCTTGGTTAACATTATAATTGACAAAAGGAATAACAGAAGGACCATTAACACGACACAAAACGTCTTTTCCTTGAAATTTTTCACTTAAGCTTCCAACTCTTCCTTTTTTCATGTAATCCAAGTATTATCACCTTACCACGATCACAAATGGGTGGATCAACCCATCGAAAAAAAATCGCAACCATTGGTAGGAATTAAACCTCAAGCAAACGTAGAAGCATCTTCTTGGATTCTCCATAGTCAACAAAGTCTTCAACAGCGATGGTAACCCACAATGACACCTCAACTTTCCAATGCAACAGTGATTACAAATATTTCATTTTGGTATTCCCCAAACCCTTTTAGTTTGAACATCTTTCACCATTTCCACAGTGCACTATAGAACACTCTCTCTATATATTGGTGTTATTTTTGGACACATTGTCATGTCCTGTGTTGTTGGATGTGGGGTAGTTTGTGTCCACATTGGACGCTACCTCATGCTGCATCTAATGTCATCAGCACAATTTGCTTGCTCAACCTATCATCTTCCTTATTTGGAATCATTTCGACTTTCCATTTATGGAGGAGATTAGGTTTCCTAGTTTGGATCCTTAACTCCAATTAAGACATCCTAAAATCACTATTGGCTCCTTTATTAGCATTGATCAGTTTTTTGGCAAGTTCTAAGTTGGAGGGCATTGGATGTTTACTTCTCAACATCCAACACTTGACAGTTGTAGCTTTCCACGCCCATTCGACCTTCCTTTTTCTTCATTTTGGAAATTTTCATATTTAAAATATTTCTTTATTTTGATGAATCCCATAGAACTAGCCCCATTTATTTGGCTTTGGCTGGCCATTATAGCACAAGATTCTAGCATTTACGTCTCTGGAGACGATGTTGGACGCTATAGGTCACACCATCCAATTTTTGGACACACAATTCTTAGCATCCAACACTCTAGAGTTAGCAATAATTATTGACGTTGGATTGTCCACCTATGCCCCTATTTATACCTAGGCACCTCAATCTTTTAAGTGGGATGAAAATTTAGATTTTTAAAGAGAACTTATAATTTTGAGCATTGAGCATTGTTGAGAGGTAGAAAGAAAAGAGAGAAAAAGGTGAGAGTCTCCTTAGAACCACCAATCCACACAACCAAACCCTAGTTTCGATGTCCTCACCACATCAATCATCGCATCGCAAATAAAGGAGGTTTTACCATGTGTTTTTCAAACATTTGCATCTGTAGCTAGACATTTGCATTTGTAAACCAAGGGGCAAACCCCCTGTGCATATTTTGACCTTTATTTCATGATATTTCACTTTTGTTTGATTCTTTGATGTTATACCAAATCTAATTTGCAAAATTATTGTTTGCTTGTTTTAAAGGGAAAAGGAGAAGGACAAGCACAAACTCAACGTGAGAAACCTTTGGGTGATGTGGATGTCGTTTCAAAGTAGTCAGAATTGACACTTACATCAATCTCCCCAAGGCATCTGGAGGACCGGCAACAATGCAAACTTAGAGTGGCGATTACAAGTTAGTGTTAACGTACATGGAGCATCGAAGTCAATACAATTCAAAAATCCATATCCACAATGACCAAAACTGGAGTGAACTGGACCAAAGGTAGAGCTTGTGTAGCTCATCTAATGGAAGAAGAGAGAGGGGGGGTGTGGGGTGAAAAGGCCTACCTTTGGTTTTTTAGTAAGGTCTTATGGAAGAAAAGGAGAAGAGGGATGGGAAGATGCCTACCTAAGATTTTTTAGTATGGAAACAGGAAAACTATGTAATATATTGTAAAAGGCCTTACGTGGTCAAGTGCCCTCACAAAAATGAAATAGAAGGATATAATTGTTAAACACACATAGTTAGAGGTAGTAAAGTGTAGCATTTTAAAATTCGAGAAAGTATATTGAAAGTCAGACAAAGTTAGAGGTAGTAATAAGTAATTTTTCTTTTTGAAACTCCATGATCTTTTAACCCACATGTCACATCTCAATCTTCTCAAATCTCTTGGAAATTGAAGTTATGCTCCTTTTATTTCTCTTCTTATTTCCAATTCAAAACGAAATCTCTTAAGTAGCGTTTGGTTAGACTTTTGGGAGTGGCTTCTAGTGGCAAGTTTTTTTTCAAGCATGAGTTGAACCAGGTATGTCAAAAACGTCTAGCTTCCCCTTTAAATGATGGTGTTTGGGAAACACCTAGAACTTGTAGCGGGTTAGCTTCTCCATTCAAACGTCGATTTATAGGAATTTTTTTCCCATACTATCCTTTATAAGTTAGAAAATTTCCAAAAAAACCTATTTTTGTTTACAACTAATGCCATCATCATCAAAATCCTATTCCTCTTCTCTTTTCTCCCCAAGAGCTCTAGTGACAACTCACAGTGGCAACCTCCATTTCCTTCCAGCAATGGTAGTGATGATTATCTGCTAATTTTGCAACCATCTAGTGAAGGCAACGGTAGGCAATTCCAACCCTCTTCCATTGCTTTCATTTCTTCTCTTCCTTCCCTGCTATAATCTCACCCATATACTATTGCAACACCTTCGACTAGTGTTGGTACTATTGTAGTGAAAAGGCAACAGTAGTGGTAGTAATGGCAGTAACGGAGACTCCTCAACACAGTGGTGGTGAAAAAATCGATTTGAATTGGAGGTTTGACGTGTTCCTTTTGTTAATCTAATGGGATTTAGGTTTATATTATTTGTATTTGTTATTGTTTAGGTTTGACATGTGAATTTGCTAGGGTTTCTCTTCTCAACAATATTTACTTTCCTTTGATTCATGTGGCAATTGGGTTTTGATTGAATACTTGTTGTTTCTTCTTATTTGTTTTGAATCATTTATACTTTTGTTTTGAATCATGGTCTTGCCTTGCATATCCAAGTAATTTTTTTCATGCATCCCTTACAAGTGTTGTTGTCCCTTACAAATTGTGTATGAATTGTGAATGTGTTGTCCTTACATGTGGTGTTGTTAGTTATGCAATCCTTGTTGTAGACACCTCGATTTTGAAGTGACTCATTGATAAGGCCCCAGTTGTTGCTTTGGATGTGACTGATCCTTGAACCAACTCTAAACCCATAGCAAGCCTGCAGCCCAATTAGAAAAACCAGGCCAGTAAGGGAGAGCACTTAGCTAGCACACTTACCTAGCACACCTAGCTAGCACACCTCCCTAGCACACCTAGCCGGTGCACATACATGACGCACATCCCAGGCGCACACCACTTCGCAGGCTGCGGGCTGCTGGCTTTCCACCTCCCATGGCTGTTACCTCTAGCAACGAATATGCCATGGAATCTTCTAGGCTTTTC
>JAMKQA010024040.1:0-17627 GCA_024699735.1 Posidonia australis
ATATTCAATTTTATCATATGTTTCAGTTTATGCATGTTAACATGAACCAATCTTAAATGCCACAATTCACATTCCGTTAAATAACACAAGGTATAACCAGAAGCCACATCAATATTATTCATTTCAACATTAACAACAGGAATACAAAATAAGTCATATTCCGGTTCATATTTTCCCATAGCAAAGAGTAGGTTAACGTCGAAATATGTGTGGACTACTCTTTAAGTGATGTAGATTGATATATGTGTGGAGATCATAAGAATACTTTTTCATTTGTTGATGAGTAAAATTGAAAATGTGCAATATCATATCTTCCTATATAATAAGGTTATGATCCTCAAACCCTATGTTTAGCCTCCTTCTCTCTCACCCTCCATCTTAAGGAAAAAAATCAAGAGGAACTTTGTAGTTTGGAAGACCGAATCTACACTAGAAGAAAAGAGATTTCACGATTTCTTCATGGATTGAGATATAATTCTGCGTTTACACTTATTTATGACAATTATGAAATAAATAGATCTTAAAACTCATGATTTGATCTTGAAATACTTTTTGATATAATATTCTTTTTGTAAATATTTCGAGATTTGATTTTAACAAGTGGTATCAAAGCCTAATCATGTTATTTCATCATAAATTATTATGTTTTGATGCAAATCATGTTGAAAATCATTAATTTTTCCTTTTCCTTGGTGTTTCGTGCATGAAAAACCCTGATGTCGTGTTTCTGAAGTCAGTTAGGACTTTTGATTTTTTTTGGTAATTGGATCTCGGGTGGGGTCCATTTACTACCTAATTAGTTATTATGTAATATTTGCATGGCAATCCTTGTATTTATACTATTTATTGGAATTTTTATTTTAATTCAGGAAAACTCTATAATGACATCTGATTTAATGTAAAATCCATCAAAAGTTTATAATTTTTTATTTAGTCTTGGATTTTCTAAAATTTTACTATTTAGTTCCTGAACTTTAGCAATTTATCCAAAATATCTTTACATGGTTATCATATTGTTTATGTTAAAGTTATCTTTTACGGTAAGTGAATTAAACTTCAATTACCATGCCTTGAGGATTAATAGTTAGATCATGAACTTTAGGATCAAATAAATTCATTATTGGTAATTAATAATTAATTGTCTTCTATTAAGAGTAAATTGATCAAAGCAACATCCTACCAAAGTAGGCTCTCTTGCTTAGATTAGTCTATTTGAGATAGAAATATGTTAGTGTATTTGAAATTCATGCGAATAGTAATCGACTCAAAGGAAGAATACTATTTAGTCGAATATCAAGTACACCTGTGGTAATAAATTCGTAACAATTATATGGTTGTGCCATGTGAGTAATTAGTCGGCCCAAAGGAAGCTTTGTTACATGATAAGACTAATGGTTAGAATTTGATTACTACAATGAAGAGTACCACTTGCAAGTTGATATTTTTTTCCAAAGGCTAAATATTGATGTTGCGCTAGGTATCTTGAGATGGGCTCCACCATCAGTTGAATTTATTTGTTTATTTCTTTATTCTTAATGATTAATCTGATTCACATTGGACTAACTATTTTTATAGTTTTTTAAATAATTTCTGAATTTATATGGTAAATGCATCTACATCAATTAATGCCAACATCAACTCAATTCTAATGCTTAATGGCGTCAATTTCAAATATTAGAAAGAGAATATCATGATAGTACTTGAGTGCATGGATCTCGATTTAACCCTTAGGATGGAACACATCCTTACTTTAGAGTCCGACAGTTTGGTTGAAAACAAGAAAACTTATGAAAAGTGACAGCGTTCTAATAAGCTAAGTCTGATGATTTTTAGGCATGCCATTCTAGAAAATTTTTGGGGTACTATGTCCAAAGAAACTACTGCTAGAGAGTTTCTCAATGGCCTTGAGATATGGTTTACTAAGAATGAAGAGGCAGAAATTAATAAGCTATTGGCAAATCTGATTTTTATGAGGTACAAAACAAAGGGAAACATATGGGAGTATATTTTTGAGATGTTTAACATTGCTATATAGCTAAAGGTACTTAAGTTAGAGTTGTAGGAAGACTTGCTCATGTATTTAGTTTTGATCTCTCTCCCTCAACAATTCAACCAATTCAAGATTAGTTATAACTGCCAGAAAGAGAAATGGACACTTAATGAACTCATTTTTCATTATGTGCAAGAGAAAGAAAAACTAAAGCAAGATAAGACTGAAAGTGCTCACCTAGCATCTATTTCTAAGGATAAGGGTAAAAGGAAGTTACAGTCTAATGAAGCTGTAGTGGTTTCACCCAAGAGGCAACAAAGGCAGATTGAGTTTACTTGTTATTTTTGCAAGAAGGGTGAGTACAAGAAGATTGATTGTACCAAGTATCACGCATTGTGTGCTAAGAAAGGTATATCTTTTGCTTTGGTTTGTTCTAAAGCTAATATTACTTTTGTACCTCAACACACTTGGTGGATAGATTCTGGCGCTACTACTTACATAAGTGTGTCATTGTAGGCTTGCCTAAGTTGTTAGACACCAAGTGATGGAGAAAGATACATCTTTGTGGATGACGACAATGAAGTTCAAGTGGAAACTATTGTTCATTTTAGATTGTTATCACGAACTAGTTGTTTTTTGGATTTGAAAGAGACATTTGTTGTACCGTCTTTTAGGCAGAATTTAATTTTTGTTTTTGTATCAAACAAATCTGATTATTCTTATCTTCAAGGAAATGGAAAATTAAATCTTTTTTAGAATTCTAATCTTATTGGTACTGGTTTTTTGGTAAATAATGATAATTTATATTTACTTAATACAATACCTTCTTATAATGAATCCTTGTATTCTACATCTCGAGGTACAAAGCGGAAATCAAGAGAGGATTCTACTTTGTTATGGCATAAGCGTTTAGGACATATTTCTAAATAAAGAATAGCAAGGCTTGTGTGAGATAAAATTCTTCCTTCTCTTGACTTAACAGATTTCCAAATTTGCATTGAGTGTATTAAAGGAAAATAAACCAATGTTAGAAGATTAGGTGTCAATAGGTGTTCAGACATCTTAGAACTAATACAAATGTATATTTATAGACCATTCCCTACAGCATCTTGGAATGGTCATCAATATTTTATTTCGTTCATAGACTACTATTCACGGTATGGCAACTTATATCTTATTCATGAAAAATCACAAGCCTTAGATGTCTTCAAACAATTTAAGGTTGAAGTTGAAAATCAACTCAACAAAAGAATTAAAGCCATTAGATCTGATCGTGGTGGTGAGTACTACGGTAGATATGACAGATCCAGTGAACAACGTCTAAGCCTATTTGCTATGTTCCTTGAAGAATGTAGTATTTTCAATACACTATTTCTGGTTTTCCAGCCATGAATAGTGTTGCTAAGAGGCACAATAGGACACTTAAGGACATGATGAGGAATATGATTAGTCATTCTACCTTACTAGAATCTCTCTAAAGTGAGACACTTAAGGCTGTAGCTTATATTCTAAACAGAGTACCAACTAATATAGTGGCTAAAACCCTCCGTGAATTATGAGTTGGGAAGAAATCCAACATTAGGCATCTTCATGTGTAGGATTTCTCAACTGAGGTTAGGTCATACAAACTTAATGAAAAGAAATTGGATTCAAGGACCATTAGTTGCTACTTCATTAGATATTCTGAAAGGTTTAGGAACTTTAAGTTTTATGATCCCACTACTAGGTCCTTTTTTGAGACAAGTAATACTGAGTTTCTTGAGGAAGTAGAGTTTGAGGGGAAAGATAATAGTAAAGACATTGTCTTTAAAGAGGAATTTATTTCTCTTTCTACAATTACTATTGACAATGATTAGGAATTAATTCCTGACATTGTTGAAAAAGCAAATCTAGAACAAGACATTATTGATCTTCTTCTAATTCAAGTAGAACAAACTCAACTCTCTCAAGAGCCAATGCCACTTAGAAAGTCCAGTAGAGAGAAGAGAAGTGCGGTTTCAAACGATTATGTCGTATTTCTCCAAGAACATTAAGTTGATAATGACTTGATGGATGATGATTCAATCAATGTACATCAAGAAATCATTAGTTCTGATTCTCAAAAGTGGATAGATATCATGAATGATGAGTATAAATCCATGAAGGATAATGACGTTTGGGATCTTGTACCATTGCTTGAAGGTGCGAAGACCATTAGTTGCAAATGAATATTTAAAACCAAAAGGGATTCACAAGGTAATATGGAAAGATATAAGATTTTTCTTATCGCTAACGGTTTTACTCAAAAGAAAGGCATTGACTATAAAAAGACTTTCTCTCCGATTTCATCGAAAGACTCTTTTCAGATTATTATGGCATTGGTTGCTCATTTTGACCTTGAGTTATACTAAATGGACGTAAGAACGACGTTTCTCAATGGTAACATTGATGAGATGATTTATATGGTGCAATCAGAACACTTTGCATTAGGTGACACAAAGAAAATGGTTTGCAAACTTAAAAAGTCCATTTATGGTTCAAAGCAAGCATCCCATCAATAGTATCACAAATTTCATCAAGTTGGCATCTCGTTCGGTTTTGAGGTGAATTTGGTAGATGATTATGTAACAACCCAGTTTTAGAAGTAGTGCTTTGGCCAGATATTTTGATGGAGTTCTAGGTCATTAAACGTTGGATCCCCAATGTTGAGTGGAAAACGTAGCTTACGTAGTGTCTTACTCCTAGATTAGTAAGTTTCTAGCCTTTTTGGTGTGCTGTGGTTCAGTTGTTGTACCAGTTATTGTGGGAGTTTTGAGGGTTCTCTCTATGCTCTGGTGGCAGATCTCGTTTCGCACGAGTCACATGGACGTGGGAGGTCACGTGGTTAGATTCGTGCTCGAGGCTTTCTCCGTCGTTCTTTCCCTTCTTTCATTTCTTTCTTTCCTTTCCTTCTTCCTTCTCCCCCAGGCCCCACACCCCTTCCTCTTCTTCTTCTTCTCCTTCCACACGTGGGAGAGGGAGAGAGAGGAAGCGAGAAGAAGAGAGGGTTGAGAGAGAGAGGGTGATGGCTAGGAGGAGGAGGAGTGCCACCGGTGTGTTGTCATCGCCATTGTGGGGAGGAGGAGAGGAGCAACTTGTGGAGGAGTGTCGTCGTTAGCCGTTTGCCACGCGTCGTTGCCGTGCCTTCGGTGGAGGTACAGACCCCATAGGTTTCTTTTGGTTCCAATTTTGAATCATAGGTACATGTTAGTATGCTGCTAATTGTAGTAATTTTATTAGAATTTATTGTGCATTTGTGGACCATTTATGGCTGTATTGATTGTATAGGGTGAATAGTGCCTCTTTTGTGCTTTCTGTTAATTTCTCGAGATCCGCTTAATGGATCTTTGTGTTGCTTGTCTGGTTTGGAAGATTTGGTCGTGATCTTCATTTTGATATATTGTTTGCATGGTTTGGATTGGTGGTTTGCAGGATTGGACTTTGGGTCTCATTTCGGAGTGTCCTGCAGTCGCCTAGTTCGACATGCCGAATTATTTTGGTATCCATTTTTGTTGCAGATTGTCCCGTTAACCTCTGGTTCGATCGACCAAATTCGTTCGGTTTGCATTTCTAAAAGTCATGGGTATTGAAAGAATTCCTGGTTCGGTCGATCGGACGTTTTCAGTCTGTCGAATCAGGAGTTTTCGATTGACCAGGTGGTTTTTCGGTCTGCTGATCCAAGCCCTAATCCCGTATTAAGATGATTTATGTGTTGATTAATATATATATATATATATATATAAATATATATATAAATAAATATATATATATAGGTGTATATATATATATTAATCTTGGGGAGAATAAATATAATGGCATAAATGGTTAGGATATTTAATAGTTTTTGAAAAGGTTTTCCAAAAAAAGAGTTTTGAAAAGAGAAAAATACAGATTTGAAAATGGTTTTGGAAAGAGTTTTCCGGTACTTTCTGTTTGCGTTGGGGACCAACAGACTGAGGCAAATGTTCATCGGGTCTTAGAGGTATGACACTCATTGACTGTCGTTCGCGGGGCCGAGGTTGAGGTATTTTGTGGTATGACGAGGAGGTATAATACTCCTGCTATTACTATGAGCACTGAGGCTCGGGTGTTATCGAGTGTGGAGGTATGAGACTCCTACTTGAGCACCGTGTGGAGGACACCATGAGGAGGCGTACCTTGTAGTGGTCAGTGTAGGTAGGATGCACGTTCCGTAGCTGATAGCGTCTTGAGAGACAAGACTACCTTTCCTTGGAAGGGTGGTTTTGTGAGGGCTCTCCAAGTAGGAGAATCACGGGACAGTGATCGCTCCTACACAGGGTGGCTTCGCCGTGGTAGTATAGATGTCGTGGTTGCTCCTCGATGGATTACTTGTGACTACTGTTGTCTGCTTAGCGCTATGCAGTTTGACACACTGTTTGTCCTTATGGTTTTGGCATAAGGAGGTTGTGGTTTTACGCCTGTTGAAGTGTAGTGTTTTGGGAGCGATGACTTAGTTGTTTTGGGAGCAATAACTCCATGATTTGGGAGTAGAGACTCCGTGGCTTGGTATTGTATTTGGGTCTAGAAGTGACCATGTTGTGCAAAGTAGAGGCTTTGTAGTTGTGCTTTAGTGTAGTTTTTAGGTTTGATTTGACAAGAGTGGCCATTTCGAGCATGTATAAAAGATTTTGAAAGAGTATGCACATGGTTTTGAAAAGAAAAAGAAAAGAATGGTTTTAAAGACATGATTTTGTAGCTTACCGGGCGATGGTAGACTACTTGGTTTAATATTGCGGCATCTAGAAGGGATGTCAGTGCTTGTGTACTGGGCGTCGGTAGATTGTCCTTTTGGTTTAGCTTCATTCGGGTATGATGTCTGTGCTTGGTTGCCCTCAGCATAGGTTTCCGAGATGTAGGTGGAGTGCATGCTAGGTGACCATTGAGTGGTCACTCACATGTGCTTTATTTTGTATGTTTTGGCAAGCATAAGATAGTAGATGTTGGTTGCTTGTGCATACAGGAGGAGTCACGTCGCCACACATCAGGGATCCTAATAAGTGTTAGTTTAATTTTATTTTTGTTGTTTAGTGGTTTTATTTTACTGTTGAGAGTACTTAGCTTTAGATGCATTATTAGTGTAATTGTTGCTTAATAATAAAGATAAAATAAATAATTAAATAAAACTTTGTTGCTAGGTTTAATGGTAGCGACTTTGGGTTCGTTACAGATTATGTATACCTTAAGTTCAATGGGAGTAAATGTATTTTCCTAGTATTGTTTGTTGATGACATACTACTTACCATTAATAATATGAACTTACTTAAAGAAACCAAGGAATTTTTCTCAAATAAATTTGAGATGAAAGATTTTGATGAAGCTTCTTTTATATTAGGAATCCAAATACTTCAAGATCTTTCTTAAGGTATTTTTGGATTATCTCAAAAAAAAATATTAAAAAGGTCCTTAAAAGGTATGGCATGAATGGATGCAAGCTAGGAAATACTCTTGTGCCTAAGGAAGACAAGTTTAGTATCAAATAGTGCCCTAATAATGATTTTGAACATGAGGAAATGCATAAGATTCCATATGTTTCGGTAGTTGGGAGTTTTATATATGTTCAGGTTTATATGTGTTCGGATCTTACATACTTTATTAACATGTTAGGTAGATACTTAAACAATCCAAGTATAGATTACTGGAAAGCTGTTAAGCGGGTCATGCAGTATTTGCAAAGAACAAAAGACTCCACATTTATGTATAGGAAATTGGATCAATTGGAGATCATTGGGTATTTTGACTTCGATTTTGCTAGATGCCAAGACAGTCATAGATCCACTTCAAGCTATGTGTACTTATTAGTAAGAGGAGTTATATTTTGGAAAAGTGTCAAGCAGACACTTATAGCCTTTCTAGTATGACAGTTGAGTACATAGCATGTTATGAGGCATTCAATCAGGGAATATGGCTAAGGAATTTCGTCACAGGTCTACAGATTGTAGATGAAATTGAAAGACTGCTTCAGTTATATTGTGATAATAAATCTACGATACAATATTCTAATAACAATAGGAGCTCTTCAGAGTCTAAGCATATAGATATTAAGTTCCTAGTTGTAAAAGAAAGAATCTAGAATGGTCAGTTATCTATAGAGCATATAAGGATAAACTCCATGATTGCAGATCCACTTACTAAAGAAAAACCACTCATAATCTTTCACGAGCATGTTGCTCATATGAGTGTTGCATCATTTGATAATGTATCAGTTTAGTGAGAGTTTGTATTTGGATACTTTATTGTTATAAACGTTGTTTTCTACAGAAGAAATAAGGTTTTAGATTATTTATATTTTAGATATTTATGTTGATCTCACTGAAGTTTAGACTAGTTAGATATGAGTATGTTTAAATCACTTCACCTAAATTTCATGCTACACATCCCCACTTGATTCATGTTGTTAGTTGTATTAGTACTAGTGATCATTGTAGGTTGAATTACGCCTAAAGTAATGAAAACTTCTTTGATCCTATGTTTGTATAATTCATAGACTAGATTGTAAGATGTCTTTGTTAAAATAGCTATTTGGAGTAGCTCATAAAGATTTAATGCTTTCATTGTTAATTTTATATGTGGCTCAAGTGGAAAATTGTTGGCTTAAATCTAGTAATATGTATGAGCCAATATAAAATCAATTAAAGTATTGTAGTTATTTACTGATTAAGCTTGTAATAGTGATCTATTTGGGTTGTTAGGTTAAACCAATTGGTATCTTAAGTGATGTAGGTTGATCTATGTGTAGACACCATAAAAGCACTTTTTCATTTGTTGATGGATCAAATTGAAAATGTACAATATCATATTTTTCTATATAATGGAGTCATGATCCTCAAACCTTAAGTTTACCCTCCTTCTCTCTTACCTTCCATCTTAAGGAAGAAGAACAAGAGGAACTTGGTAGTTTGGAAGATCGGATCTACACCAGAAGAAGAGGACTTTTATAAATTCTTTATGGATTCAGGTATGCTTTCGCGTTTACACTTATTCATAATGATTATGACATGAATAAATCTTAAAACTCATGATTATATCTTAAAAAACTTTTTGATATAATATTTTTTTATTTGTGAATATTTTGAGAGCTAATTTTAATATGTATTTCTTCATTCTTATCTAGAGAATGTTATCCCTTCCCAGTTGCCGTTGACAAAGTGGAGATGTTAAGTTCGTGTTCCAAGGGGATGACAAAGTACGCTACATTATTTCATCAAACCGATACTGATGGCAAATTGTGCAACGACTTCAGGTTTGCTCATTATTATTCTTGGCGACTAGTATCGTCCATGCAATTGATTTTCATAGTATTGGCGTAGGTGTTTGACTTGTATCTGACATTGACCACACCACTACTGGATGGATAAGAACTAATGTGCGACTTCTGGTGGGAATAAGGAAACAATTGGTGGCTGGGAGAACTTTAACATTTACGAATTGCAGCTATATGAGAGGGGTATCTGAGTATGTATATCTCAACCACGCATGAAGATTAAGTTCAGCGTGTAAGAATGGTGGCCGTGACACATCTAGAAAATGATTTGTAGAGCTTCTAGGATGAAACAGTTTAGTTAAGAATAATAGTTGACTGATTTGGTTTTTCCATCTCAACTACTTGAAAACCTGAGTATAAATCCAAGGAAAATCCTTAGTATTACTTTCTTACAAAATTTTCCATTATTGGTTGAGAAATAAGATCTATAAATCATCTAAAATGAAATGAAAAGTAAAAAAAAGAAAAGATTTATTTTCCCCCATAATCCCATTTATAAGTGCTTCTTGAAGAACACTAGGGATCCGTTTGGGGAACTACTTAACTTCAACAGTTTAATAAGGGATACGTATATAGTCTGGAAAAAATTATTTTTATGCAAAGTTTACATTTTATTACAACTATTGTCATGAAACAGAAATAATGAACTTGAGGGAGGCAAAGTGTAACTTACTGTACAATATTTTAATCCAATGATATGATTTAATGTCATCAATACTAGTTTTCTTGGCCTTGTTTCAAAAATTAAGTAATGTACTCAGTAATGTTAAAAAGCCTATGCAATGCATTTTCTACTGGGAAATGCATTGTAAGCCCATAAAGAATTTGAGAACGCAAACATGGAAGGAGTTAAACTGAGAACGCAACCTTTTTGCCAAATAGAAAATCACAAAGTGAAAGGGGAAAATAAAAGAAGAATACAGAGCAAATGATGGCAGTTGTTGCTTTACAAAAAAGGGAGTTACCCTTCTCTCCTCTTTACAAGATTTCTTTCTTTTCTAAATAAAGTTCAGTAATAATTAAGATAGATATCATTTCTTGGCTCCCATAACTCCTAGGAAATCAATGAAAGGAATGACGAACTTCCCTTCTGCATGTTCCACAATCTTCTCTCCTTCGTGTCCAGTGCGACTGCATATTTTGTTGACTGGTGATGAGTTGCCTACAGCAGAACTTTCAGAGCTTGTGGAACCACAAGGATCAGCACCCACCTCCACCACGGGCATTTGGTTAACGTGACATGCACCATTATTAGAATCAACAAATTTCATACCTGAACAAATTAAAGTATCAGATTGTAGCAGTTCTTTCCTCAGCCCCAAAAGAACACAAGTAGAAGTAAGAAGGTTCAGAGCAGAGCCAACCTGTAAACAGTTGGCATTGTTTCCGTTGAAAGATGCCAAATCTTGGAGTGGCGTTGCAAGACAATGGTTTCGGAGAAATATTTGTCATTTTGGTCGTGATGGACTCATAACTGCTTGCTTTGTTGCTTATCTTCCTCCTCTTCCTATGAGAATCAGATTGATGCCTGTTGATCCTTGCCATGAGCACATGCCAGTGATTCTTAAGAGCATTGTCTGTCCTGCCAGGAAAGAGCTTTGAAATCAGTGACCATTTGTTGCCATATAGCTTGTGTGCAGCTAATAGATTCTCCTCCTCTTCTTCACTGAATGCTCTCCTGTTGATCCTTGGATCCAGCTGATTAAACCACCTCAACCTACAACTCTTTCCTGTCAAAACAAATAAATGAGTAAACTGCTTAGGAAAATGAAATGTCATGGTAAACGAAAGCAGAACGAAAATTTCATTCATGTGTTGCAACTTTCATCCCTTGAGTCTCACTCTTTTGACTGAAGAAACCACCAATACAACTAACTTCATCTATATGGAGGTCCAGATACAAAGGTAAAAGGAAACTTCAAATAAATGCTCATATATAAAGACCAGTGATTAAAACATTATAGATCCCAATCAGATCCTCTCTTCTTTAATGCATGAAATAAGCTAAACCAAGATTACCAATCACCTAATTCTCAGGTCCTAATCCTATACCTGATCTGCCTTCTAAGTTCTCAGAAATGTGATTCCAGTTCTGAGGGCCATGTAAAGACACAAGCTCCGTGAGCTTGGAATCCTCCGTCGGTTTCCAGTGTCCTCTAGAGCATACTTTCCTGCTCTCATGATGTCTCCCTTCACTTAAGCTCCCACCACCTTCTTCCCCTTCATTCCTCTGCCCGTGGCAACCCATCTCTCTCCACTGGGCTTCTCTCTCCCCAGAAGTAGAACGCAACACAGCAGGAAGCAAAGGGGTGGATGGGGGAGTTGGAGCAAAGCCCACGTCGGCAATGACCTTATTCTATTCTTTGACAAAAAAACTCAACAAACAGGAGAATGTGTAGAATTCGATGGGAAAGAGTCAAATACTGAAAACCCAAATAGGTGGTGGTTTGATCGGAGAGGAGTGAGTTCAATCAAAGAGACCATCAAGAACTAGAGGAAGGAGAAGGAGCACAGGGAACAAGGGTGATAGAACAGAAAAGCACAGTCCAATCCACATGAAAACCACTCGTGTGGACTGGGATCACTCTTGGTATAAGCGCACTTGATATTTCCTCGCCGTGACAAAAGCAACAGAATCTTTGCTTGTTCCTTTCTGCCTCCCATGTCTATGCCTGTCCAGCTTTTATGGGAATTTATGTAGTTTTATATCACAAACGGAACAAACAACTTGATCATATGATTAATATTAGAAGCCACGGTTTCCACTGACAATTATGCGAAATCAAACTAGTTTATGTTGATGGCCACTTAATTACCAATTTTATGTCATACACATTAAAATAATTCATTTCTCCAATATTTGTTCTTTCAAATTAATTGAAGTAAGAAAAATAAATGAATACTAGACCTAAAAGTCTCAAGAACTGTTGGAATTAGTACGCAGTTCTTGATGTTGCCGACATAGTGCAAATCTTGAATAGGATCCGTTTGAAAGGGTCACTGGATAGTTGGAATACTACATTTGGCTTTTAGATATTGGGACACTGCATGCAAACATTCAAGATAATATGGATTCTGTTTCCAATACTGGTTACATGTAATTCCCTTTCATTCACTAATACCAACCAAAATTCAGATTTCATTAATAGCCAACAACCCCACTTGTTGCTGTTGCTATCTAAGTCACTTCATTTTTCAGAAGTCAACTGATTGTAGTTTCCCAACCAACTTTGAATTGAAATACATTTCTTCTTGGGACCCTGATCTATATTTCAAAGTTTATTGTTGAATCATATGCTCTAATTCTTGGACCTGCATTCCTCACCAACACTAGACTAGTTTTCATATCTTAACTAATAGACCAAGCGACGTGTGATACATGAATTATATATATTTCTTTATATCTATATTTTAATGAGTTTTATGAGAAAAGATTGCTTAAAATAAATGTTTAATTTTTTTTTTGTAAAAGTGATTCTTAAATATAAGAAATATACAATGACTAAATAAATGTCATGAGTAAATACAAAATAAATGGAAATATTATCAGTAGTTGATTAAAGATAATTCTATTGAATATTCTTGGTTAACCACAAGGGTTTTACTTCCTAATTTACAAGAGTATTAAACATTGTGTAATATTTTCAAGAATTTCATATGAAAGAAGCCCATCTCATACATAATTCATTGATACTAAATATATAGCATGCCAGATGTATTCATACATAATCTCATACAAAAATTATACATATGTAACTTATACTCCAATATGATTTTATTAGATTGTACTTATGGAACAAAACAAATATCATCAAAAGTTGTTGCATTCTCCAAAATAATTTTATGAGATTATAATTATAAAATACACCAAATACGATCTAAAGTCAACAATATCTAATAATTTTTAGGTGGCCTTCACATGATTGTCTACCCTATTAGTGGTTTTTTCGTTTGATTGAATTCAATAGCTTCAATATCAAATTGAATTAGGTTCAAATAATTATTGTGCATGAAATGGAGCAATAAATAGTAAACAAATTACTGAATTCCTTTTCAAAAGAAATCGATGGCTTAACCACCAAATTCACATTACAACCATCTGCAAGTTCAAAATTTGGTCAAGTGTTGGTGTATAAGCACAAATTCACTTAAAGATGAATTCGGCACTTAATGGCACCAAATTGAGTCTACTACTAAAACTCAACAGTGCACACAGTAGGGTATTTTCAACCCTAGTGGCCCTATTTGCTCCACTTCTTCTCCCCATCAAGTCTCGACTTCTAATCCCCACAACCTTCCTATCACTTCCCTATTTGCTCCACTTGCAAGGAAGGTTGTTGTTTTCGGTGTTAAAGTCACTAACATTGTGTTCTCCTCCATCATTTTCTATAATTACCATTCTCCAAGGTATTTCTCTTCCTTTCTTGATTTTGTTTTCATGAATTTGTTATATCTTACATTCTTACTTGATATTTGATGTGAATGTATAATATGTTTGATAATAATGAATTTTAACGCAAATGTATGTGCATTTCTTGATTTTTAGATTAATCTTTAGCAACTTCTTTGGTATCCATGCATATTTCTTAATGTGAATGTAATTATTTGTCCATGCAAACTTTGATTTTTAGACTTACACCGATAACATTTGAATGTATATTTCTTTGATTTGTAGTGAAGTTGTCATTATAAGTTATGGCAAATTGTATAATATCAATATTAGTTCATTAGGATGGAAATATTGTTATAGATGGAAAACTCTAGATTATAAAGGTGTCACTTCCAATGTAGTCAGTTTACTTTGTAAAGCGAATTAATGGATTTGAAGAATATGGTGTTTGAACTTATTGGATTTGATAGGTGTTATTACGGCATTAAGATATCATTTAAGTAGCTTTTGCATTGTTTGTGGACTTGTGTTGACATCACACATGATGACACAATAGAAGTTACGTTGAACTTGAATGATAAAGTACCTACAATGGAAGTGAATGTAGATAATTTAAATTTAGATTATAGAACTTTATCTTTGGCACATTTTGCGTATTTTACCATGAACTTCACTTGAATGATGGACTCATATGTTGATATAGTTGACTTTAACAATCCCGACAATACTATGATTACTAATCCATGCAACTTTCAATGCACTCCCACTACTAGAAAAACTAGATTTTGCGAGGACTTATAGCAAGCACATTACAAGGACATGTCCTCGCAATATATTAGTGAGGAAAAATAGTGAGGACAAAGCAAGAAACAATGCTCGCAAATATCTAACGAGAAAATCAACGATGATGTTTCCTCGCAAAGGCCTAGCTGAAATTTCTAAAAAAATTAGTCTTATTTAGGGAGGACTTAGCGATGACATGTCCTCGCAATAGTGCACTAAAATTTCTTTCGTAGCCTTTTCTCCCTCTTCTTCCCTTATTTCTCGATACGCCTTCCTTACGCCTCTTCCTCTCATATTTCTCCCTCCTTCAACCTACAACTCTTCTTTCGCCCATAGATCCTCCTCTGTCGGTCTCTGCTTCCTCCTCTGGCCTTTTCACTTCCTCCTCCGACCTCTGCCTCCTACTACAGCCCTTGCCTCCTCCTCCGTGCCTGTGTGCCTCTTGTGGCCTCCATCAACTCCGCCAGCCGTACGTGCTCCGCTTCCTTTTCTTTCAGTCTCTACCCACCTCCTTTGGCCTCTTCACTTCCTTCTCGTGCCTCCTACCTCCACCTCCTCATCTATGCCCTGTGTACATACTGTGCCTTCTGTGCAACTCCGCCAGCCATCTGTGCTCTGCCTCTTGTTCACCTCCTCACTCGTCGTCATGAGTTTGATGGATTTTCTTAAGAAATGTCTGATCTTTCCTTTTCCTAGTTGTTGATAGTGTATGTTAGATGCTCTGGTTGTTTTTCTTTAACAGTTTTTGATGCCTATGTTTTTGTTTGTTTGATTATCTTGTTTGCAAGTATTGTAACAGTCCCCAACTCTCTAGAATAAAAGACCTAGTACAAAACTCATTTGACAACCTAGATTGTTAGATGTGCTTCCAAGTTGCACTGTTGATATAGTTTACATACCAGAGCAATATTTCTATAAGAAAATACAAATGGCACCATAGACGATGAATAGAACAATATTTTTCGTGTAGAATCTACCATTCCTAGTTTATTTTATATTCCAAAAAAGAGAGGAAGACCTCAATTGAGCAGGGACTGGAAAAAGGACTCATTTGTTCTATGAAGCCAAAATGTAAGATGATCGTAAGATTATTTTTTTTGGAGAAACCATTAAGAGAGAAATTCCATAACATGTTATAACAAAAAGGCCAAGCACATATAATATTATTTGTGGAAATCACAAATTTAGATACATGATATATCTCATATATGAGTACAGGCTTGGATATTTTCCAACAAGACATAAAAAAGAACAAGTGAATATGCATGAAAGTAGTAGTATAAGTGCCAACACAGCATTTTAAATCGCCAAACAAAAGTAGGTTACAAATAAAAAAAGAGGTCAACCAAAGTCAAAAGAAAATATCGGCACTTTTTTAGGGTTGTATTTAGAATTTAATTTAGAAAAAAATTCAGACCAGAAAAGGTAAAACAAAATGAACTCTAAAAGGCCTAGGCATGATAGTTTAGAAATCAAGAATAGGTTGATCGCATTTATGAGAAACATGTGTAACGCTAACGCTATACAAAAAAGTATTGAGTTTAATCGAATATGGAATTTATGAGAAAAAATAGGGAATTGAAATTTAAGGTTGTTATTGAAGATTATTCACATAAGATTTAGATTAGAATAGATAATAACAGAGTAAATGCTAAAAGGCCCAGCAACAATGTTCATTGAAAGCAAGGGGCTAATTTAGTTAGAACTTAGAAACATGAGTGACGCTATAGACATGCAGTAAATTACAAGCTTGATGGCTTACTTATCAAGGCACCCACCTAGGCGGAGGCACCAAGGCATTATAATTTCTTTGGATGCTTGTTCGATATTTATTTAAACTTTGCTACTTTTCGTGTATCTCAATTTCTTAGTATTTAATTATGTTTAGAATGGATATATCATTGCATTTAATAATGTAATATGTAGGAGGGAAATCTGAAAATTTTCTTTAAAAAAATATTTACGGCACCTAAGTGTTGCCTAGTCACCCTAGCCACACGGACGCTTGGGTGCCTTGATAACCTTGCTTGATGGAATATGAACAAGAAATTTTTTTGATAAATAAAACAACAAATATTATTTTCAGTGTTCCTAATCTTCTGTCAAATGTTTGATGATACCATATGCGAAAAAAAAACAAGAGTATGTGTAACGTCCCGAACCCGGGCACGCTACCAAACAACAGCATCACAAGCCTAATTACACAAATTACAGAACAAAAGGACTGTAACCAAGGCTCACCTCTAGGATCTCGATGCATGACTAGAAACTCCGATTCCTGCACCAGAAACTGGCTGCACGCGGCCTGCACCTGAAAACACACAGCACGCGTGAGTGACATCTAAGTCACCCAGTACGCGCCCCCAAAACACCCAACTACAAACAAATACGATAAAACCAAAGAAAACCTGTTTCTTAACATTGTAAAACTTGGTTTTATACCTTAAAAAATCACTTTCTTTATTAATCAATACTTGGGACTTATTCCCAAAAATCAATTCTTTTCTTTACAAAATCACCACTTGGGACCTCAATCCCAAGCCAGACTCTTTCAAAAGCCCTAACCTTGTCCTTTCTCAAAACATGTGGAAATTCTTTCAAAAACCACTTTCAAAACTCTTTTGGAAATTCATTTCCATTTCCCAAAACCAAACCATTCAAAACATGGGATTCTTCCCAAAACACATTTCTTCACCAGATCTAGCCTAAAACACAAGGCCCCACTGGGCTTAAAACCAAACCACAAATACAGGCTGGCAACTGGTTAAAATATCACAATCCATCTCAGGATTTTAGGACTATCACACAAGTCCAATCCTGACCATACGCAAAACTCTTTCATTATTCATTTCCACTTTCATTAAAATTGTTACCTTGATCAGGAGTAACCAGGGACACAAGCAGTAGGTGAGGACATCCTTCCCCAACCTCCCTACACTGCCGCGATGAGATTCCCCGTGCGGGATATCATCGCCCCGGCCAACAGGCCTCACATTTTCCTGTTCCTCACAAGAGCACGGAGATACGTCTCTGGTGACGCCCCAGTCAGTGACCCGAACAACTAGATCCAATGACCCAGGCTCAGCCTACACCGCTACGAGCTCGGTGACCCGAACAACTAGGTACAACTACCCAGGCTCAGCCTACACTGGCGGTGACCCAAA
>JAMKQA010024043.1:0-11433 GCA_024699735.1 Posidonia australis
GTCTTGATTTTCAGACCCAGACCCGGACCCGGACCCAGACCCATGAAATATGATGGGTCTGGGTCTGGGTATAGGTAGACCCGACCCAGACCCGACCCGTTGCCACCCCTAAGCAAACATGCTCCTGGTATTGAACTGACTGGACATCATTCGTTTGGGTGGAGTATCAAATGCTGGATTGTAACTATAGAAGCACGCTGAACCATCGGATTAACTTAGACAGTCACTAGTCAAAGCAAGTGACGCATTCATCTAGTGACTGGAAGTATGTATATCCAATTGCATTCCTATATTGGACTTGGAAGATGGAAGGAGTGTGGCAACTTTATAATGGCCTTTGATTGCAACTGTAGCCTGCCTTTAACTAGCATGTCTAGGATGTGCTTTGGTCATCCATGGTGCTTTGATAGCTCTGTATTTGGCCACAATACTTTAGGACATTCTCCTGATTGTACTTGTTGAATTCTGGATTATTGCGTAAAGTCCATAGTCATGCAATTGTCTCTGCTAATCTTTTTATGTGTAGGTCCAGATCAAAGAACAACTGACTCGTTGAGAAAGGCACCGGACAAGACTCATGGTGCTTGCCTACCGAAAAGTGATTGGTCATGGAAGTCATCCGGGTACTTCAAGCTACCAACCCAAATGAAGGGACGGAACAAGGCGAGTGGGGAATCCATTGGGCATCACAAGTATTGCCTAGGTAATTCGGGATACCAACCCAAGAGAAATGGAGCATGACAGGATATCGGATCTGCTTTCCAACAGGATAGACAACAAGACGGGTGCCCATCGGCCATTCCAGGGTACCAGTCCACAGAAGAAAGTTGGTGTAATCCATTTAGAGCACGAGCAATAAGGACACCATCGATACCAAACTTTCTAAGTAAGGATCAAAAGGTGCATGATAGGTTTCTGACCTATCGACCAAGAAATATGGCAATATCGTCCTAAGTGATAATTTAGGATATGAGCCAAAATGATAGTTTAGGATATCATCCTACATGATAGTTTGGGATATCAGCCAAAGTGATAGTTTGGGATATCAGCCAAAATGACAGTTTAGGATAACAGTAAAAAAGATAGTTTCAGATATCAGCCAGAATAATATTGGATATAATCCAAAGTGATAGTTTTGGATATCAGCCTAAATGATAGTTTAGGATATAAGCCAAAGTGATAGTTTAACATATCAGCCTAAATGAAAATTTAGGATATCAGCCTAAATGAAAATTTAGGATATCAGCCGAAGTGATAGTGTAGGATATCAGCCTAAATGATAGTTTGGGATATCGGCCTAAACGATAGTCTAGGATATCAACCGAAACGATAGTTTGGGAAATCAGCCTAAACGATAGTTTGGGATATGAGCCTAAGTGATAGTTTAAGATATCAGCCTAAATGATAGTTTAGGATATCAGCCTAAGATAGTTTAGTATATCTACTTAAATGATTATTAAGGATATCAACCTAAGTGATAGTTTAGGATATCAGCCTAATTGAAAGTTTAGGATATCAGTCTAAGTGTCAGCTTAAGTGATAGTTTAGGATATCAGCCTAAGTGATAGTTTAGGGTATCAGCCTAAATGATAGTTTAGGATGTCAACCTAAGTGATAGTTTAGGATATCAGCCTAAATGATAGTTTAGGAAATCAGCCTAAGTGATAGTTTAGAATATCTGCCTAAATGATAGTTTAGGATATCAACCAAAATCAAAGTTTAGGATAACTGCCTAACTTATAATTTAGGATATCAACTAAAAAGATAGTTTTGGCAATCGGCCTAAAAGATAGTTTGGGATATCAGCCTAAGTGATAGTTTAGGATGTTAGCCAAAATGATAGTTTAGGATTCAGCCTAAGTTATCGTTTAGGATATCACCCTAGGTGTTAGTTTAGGATATCACCCTAAGTGATAGTCTAGGAAATCGGCCTATGTGATTGTATAGGATATCAGCCTAATTGTTTGTATAGGATAGTAGCCTAAGTGATAGTTTAGGATATCAGCCTAAGTGATAGTTTAGAATATAAGCCTAAGTGATAGTTATGGATATCAACCTAAATGATAGTTTAGGATATTAGCCTAAATGATAGCTTAGGTTATCAACCTTAATGATAATATAGAATATCAGCCTAAGTGATAGTTTAGGATATCAACCTAATGGATAGTTTAGGATATCAGCCTAAATGGTAGTTTAGGATATCAGCCTAAATGATAGTTTGGAAAATCCGCCTAAGTAATAGTTTAGGATATCAGCCTAAATGATAGTTTACTATATCAGCATAAGTGATAGTTTACGATATCAGCCTAAATTATATTTTAGGAAATCAACCTACGTGATAATTTAGGATTTCAACCTAAATGATAGTTTAGGATATCAGCATAAATGATAGTTATGGATATCAACCTATGTGATAGTTTATGATATCAGCCTAAGTGATTGTTTAGCAAATCAGCATAAACGATAGTTTAGGATATCAGCCAAAGAGATCGTTTAGGATATCAGCCTAACTAATAGTTTAGGATATCAGCCTAACTTGTAGTTTAGGATATCAGCCTAAATGATAGTTTGGGAAATCAGTTGAAGTATTAGCTTAGGATATCAGCCTAAATGATAGTTTATTATTTCAGCCTAAGTGGTTGTTTACGATATAGCCTAAATGATAGTTTAGGAAATCAGCCTAAGTGATAGTTTAGGATTTCAACCTAAGTGATAGTTTAGGATATCTGCCTAAACGATAGTTATGGATATCTACCTATGTGATTGTTTTGGATATCAACCTAAGTGATAGTTTAGGATATCTGCCTAAGTGATATCTTAGGATATCTTCATAAATGATAGTTTAGGATATCAACCTAAGTAATAGTTTAGGATATCATCCTAAGTGATAGTTTAGGGTATCAGCCTAAATGATAGTTTAGGATATCTACCTAAGTGATAGTTTAGGATATCAGCCTAAATGATAGTTTAGGATATAAGCCTAAGTGATAGTTTAGAATATCTGCCTAAATGATAGTTTTGGATATCAACCAAAATCAAAGTTTAGGATAACTGCCTAACTTATAATTTAGGATATCAACTAGAAGGATAGTTTTGGCAATCGGCCTAAAAGATAGTTTGGGATATCAGCCTAAGTGATAGTTTAGGATGTTAGCCTAAAGGATAGTTTAGGATTCAGCCTAAGTTATCGTTTAGGATATCACCCTAAGTGTTAGTTTAGGATATCCCCCTAAGTGATAGTCTAGGAAATCGGCCTATGTGATTGTATAGGATATCAACCTAACTATTTGTTTAGGATAGTAGCCTAAGTGATAGTTTAGGATATCAGCCTAAGTGATAGTTTAGAATATAAGCCTAAGTGATAGTTTTGGATATCAACCTAAATGATAGTTTAGGATATTAGCCTAAATGATAGTTTAGGATATCAACCTTAGTGATAATTTAGAATATTAGCCTAAGTGATAGTTTAGGATATCAACTTAATGGATAGTTTAGGATATCAGCCTAAATGGTAGTTTAGGATATCAGCCTAAATGATAGTTTGGGAAATCTGCCTAAGTAATAGTTTAGGATATCAACCTAAATGATAGTCTACTATATCAGCCTAGGTGATAGTTTACGATATCAGCCTAAATTATAGTTTAGGAAATCAACCTACATGATAATTTAGGATTTCTACATAAATGATAGTTTAGGATATCAGCATAAATGATAGTTATGGATATCAACCTATGTGATAGTTTATGATATCAGCCTAAGTGATTGTTTAGGATATCAGCCTAAACGATAGTTTTGGATATCAGCCAATGGGATAGTTTAGGATATCAGCCTAACTAATAGTTTAGGATATCAGCCTAACTGACAGTTTAGGATATCAGCCTAAATTATAGTTTGGGAAATCAGTCTAAGTATTAGTTTAGGATATCAGCCTAAATGATAGTTTATTATATCAGCCTATGTGGTAGTTTACGGTAAAGCCTAAATGATTGTTTAGGAAATCAGCCTAAGTGATAGTTTAGGATTTCAACCTAAGTGATAGTTTAGGATATCTGCCTAAACGATAGTTATGGATATCTGCCTATGTGATAGCTTAGGATATCTTCATAAATGATAGTTTAGGATATCAACCTAAGTGATAGTTTAGGTTAACTGCTTAAGTGATAGTTTAGGATATCTGCTTAATTGATAGTTTAGGATATCAGCCTAAGTGATAGTTTAGGGTATCAGCCTAAATGATAGTTTAGGATATCAACTTAAGTGATAGTTTAGGATATCAGCCTAAATGATAGTTTAGGTTATAAGCCTAAGTGATAGTTTAGAATATCTGCCTAAATGATAGTTTAGGATATCAACCAAAATCAAAGTTTAGGATAACTGCCTAACTTATAATTTTGGATATCAACTAAAAAGATAGTTTTGGCAATCGGCCTAAAAGATAGTTTGGGATATCTGCTTATGTGATAGTTTAGGATGTTAGCCTAAATGATAGTTTAGGATTCAGCCTAAGTTATCGTTTAGGATATCACCCTAAGTGTTAGTTTAGGATATCACCCTAAGTGATAGTCTAGGAAATCGGCCTATGTGATTGTATAGGATATCAACCTAATTGTTTGTTTAGGATAGTAGCCTAAGTGATAGTTTAGGATATCAGCCTAAGTGATAGTTTAGAATATAAGCCTAAGTGATAGTTTTGGATATCAACCTAAATGATAGTTTAGGATATTAGCCTAAATGATAGTTTAGGATATCAACCTTAGTGATAATTTAGAATATCAGCCTAAGTGATAGTTTAGGATATCAACCTAATGGATAGTTTAGGATATCAGCCTAAATGGTAGTTTAGGATATCAGCCTAAATGATAGTTTGGGAAATCCACCTAAGTAATAGTTTAGGATATCAGCCTAAATGATAGTTTACTATATCAGCCTAAGTGATAGTTTACGATATCAGCCTAAATTATAGTTTAGGAAATCAACCTACGTGATAATTTAGGATTTCTACCTAAATGATAGTTTAGGATATCAGCATAAATGATAGTTATGGATATCAACCTATGTGATAGTTTATGATATCAGCCTAAGTGATTGTTTAGGATATCAGCCTAAACGATAGTTTAGGATATCAGCCAATGAGATAGTTTTGGATATCAGCCTAACTAATTGTTTAGGATATCAGCCTAACTGACAGTTTAGGATATCAGCCTAAATTATAGTTGGGGAAATCAGTCTAAGTATTAGTTTAGGTTATCAGCCTAAATGATAGTTTATTATATCAGCCTAAGTGGTAGTTTACGATATAGCCTAAATAATAGTTTAGGAAATCAACCTAAGTGATAGTTTAGGATTTCAACATAAGTGATAGTTTAGGATATCTGCCTAAACGATAGTTATGGATATCTGCCTATGTGATTGTTTTGGATATCCACCTAAGTGATAGTTTAGGATATCTGCCTAAGTGATAGCTTAGGATATCTTCATAAATGACAGTTTAGGATATCAACCTAAGTGATAGTTTTGGATATCAGCCTCAGTGATAGTTTAGGGTATCAGCCTAAATGATAGTTTAGGATATCAACCTTAGTGATAGTTTAGGATATCAGCCTAAATGATAGTTTTGGATATAAGCCTAAGTGATAGTTTAGAATATCTGCTTAAATGATAGTTTAGGATATCAACCAAAATCAAAGTTTAGGATAACTGCCTAACTTATAATTTAGGATATCAACTAAAAAGATAGTTATGGCAATCGACCTAAAAGATAGTTTGGGATATCAGCCTAAGTGATAGTTTAGGATGTTAGCCTAATTGATAGTTTAGGATTCAGCCTAAGTTATCGTTTAGGATATCACCCTAAGTGTTAGTTTAGGATATCACCCTAAGTAATAGTCAAGGAAATCGACCTATGTGATTGTATAGGATATCAACCTAATTGTTTGTTTAAGATAGTAGCCTAAGTGATAGTTTAGGATATCAGCCTAAGTGATAGTTTAGAATATAAACCTAAGTGATAGTTTTGGATATCAACCTAAATGATAGTTTAGGATATTAGCCTAAATGATAGTTTAGTATATCAACCTTAGTGATAATTTAGAATATCAGCCTAAGTGATAGTTTAGGATATCAACCTAATGGATAGTTTAGGATATCATCCAAAATGGTAGTTTAGGATATCTTCTTAAATTATAGTTTGGGAAATCCGCCTAAGTAATAGTTTAGGATATCAGCCTAAATGAAAGTTTACTATATCAGCCTATGTGATAGTTTACGATATCAGCCTAAATTATAGTTTAGGAAATCAACCTACGTGATAATTTAGGATTTCTACCTAAATGATAGTTTAGGATATCAGCATAAATGATAGTTATGGATATCAACCTATGTGATAGTTTATGATATCATCCTAAGTGATTGTTTAGGATATCAGCCTAAAGGATAGTTTAGGATATCAGCCTAAGAGATAGTTTAGGATATCTGCCTAACTAATAGTTTAGGATATCAGCCTAACTGACAGTTTAGGATATCAGCCTAAATTATAGTTTGGGAAATCAGTCTACGTATTAGTTTAGGATATCAGCCTAAATGATAGTTTATTATATCAGCCTATGTGGTAGTTTACGATAAAGCCTAAATGATAGTTTAGGAAATCAGCCTAAGTGATAGTTTAGGATTTCAACCTAAGTGATAGTTTAGGATATCTGCCTAAACGATAGTTATGGATATCTGCCTATGTGATTGTTTTGGATATCCACCTAATTGATAGTTTAGGATATCTGCCTAAGTGATAGCTTAGGATATCTTCATAAATGATAGTTTAGGATATCAACCTAAGTGATAGTTTAGGATATCAGCCTCAGTGATAGTTTTGGGTATCAGCCTAAATGATAGTTTAGGATATCAACCTAAGTGATAGTTTAGGATATCAGCCTAAATGATAGTTTAGGATATAAGCCTAAGTGATAGTTTAGAATATCTGCCTAAATGATAGTTTAGGATATTAACCAAAATCAATGTTTAGGATAACTGCCTAACTTATAATTTAGGATATCAACTAAAAAGATAGTTTTGGAAATCAGCCTAAAAGATAGTTTGGGATATCAGCCTAAGTGATAGTTTAGGATGTTAGCCTAAATGATAGTTTAGGATTCAGCCTATGTTATCGTTTAGGATATCACCCTAAGTGTTAGTTTAGGATATCACCCTAAGTGATAGTCTAGGAAATCGGCCTATGTGATTGTATAGGATATCGGCCTAATTGTTTTTTAGGATAGTAGCCTAAGTGATAGTTTAGGATATCAGCCTAAGTGATAGTTTAGAATATAAGCCTAAGTGATAGTTATGGATATCAACCTAAATGATAGTTTAGGATATTAGCCTAAATGATAGTTTTGGATATCAACCTTAGTGATAATTTAGAATATCAGCCTAAGTGATAGTTTAGGTTATCAACCTAATGGATAGTTTAGGATATCAGCCTAAATGGTAGTTTAGGATATCAGCCTAAATGATAGTTTGGGAAATCCGCCTAAGTAATAGTTTAGGATATCAGCCTAAATGATAGTTTACTATATCAGCCTAGGTGATAGTTTATGATATCTGCCTAAGTGATTGTTTAGGATATCAGCCTAAACGATAGTTTAGGATATCAGCCAAAGAGATAGTTTAGGATATCAGCCTAACTAATAGTTTAGGATATCAGCCTAACTAACAGTTTAGGATATCAGCCTAAATGATAGTTTGGGAAATCATTCTAAGTATTAGTTTAGGATGTCAGCCTAAATGATAGTTTATTATATCAGCCTAAGTGGTAGTTTACGATGTAGCCTAAATGATCGTTTAGGAAATCAGCCTAAGTGATAGTTTAGGATTTCAACCTAAGTGATAGTTTAGGATATCTGCCTAAACGATAGTTATGGATATCTGCCTATGTGATAGCTTAGGATATCTTCATAAATGATAGTTTAGGATATCAACCTAAGTGATAGTTTAGGTTAACTGCTTAAGTGATAGTTTAGGATATCTGCTTAATTGATAGTTTAGGATATCAGCCTAATTGATAGTTTAGGATATCAGCCTAAGTGATATATCTCTGGGTTTTGTTTCTTCCAACGAGAGAATCTTGAGGGAAAGGACTTCATTTCGCTTGGTGTGAAGTCAAGTAGAACGTCTTTGAACTCCGTCCTTTCTGATGCGGATCAAAGTGACATGGATGCGGGGGTCCTGACCAACTATTTAGCCAAGAGGATTTGCCAAGGGGATCTTATTCAAGTGCCAGTGCGCCCTGGATCGTGAACGTTGTGAGGAATAATAGTTGAAATCGCTTGGGATTTTGTTGTATAATGCCGTCGTGATTTCGGAGTGTTTGTGGCATGCCAACGCTGCCTCGGCTCTAATGAATGTCTCTTCTTTATAAGAAGATGCACAAAATATCATTTGGAAGATAATTCACACCCAGCATTCCCAAAACAGTCCCATTTTCCACAAAGCAGCTTACATGCCCCAGGTCGAAGGCTCTGTCTTGGTGTTTTATCGATCACCTATTATGGGACTTTTGACCAAAGAACTGCTTACATGCCCTGGTCGAAGACTCTGGTCTTGTTACATAATAATCGGTGCTCTGTCAGGCACATGATATGTGACTTTTGACCAAAGAGCAGCAAACATGCTCCTGGTATTGAACTGACTAGACATCATTCGTTTGGGTGGAGTATCAAATGCCGGATTGTAACTATAGAAGCACCTTGAACCATCGGATTAACTTAGACAGTCACTAGTCAAAGCAAGTGATGCATTCATCTAGTGACTGGAAGTATGTTTATCCAATTGCTTTCCTATATTGGACTTGGAAGATGGAAGGAGTGTGGCAATTTTATAATGGCCGTTGATTGCGACTGTAGCCAGCATCTGACTAGCATGTCTAGGATGTGCTTTGGTCATCCATAGTGCTTTGAAAGCTCTGTATTTGGCCACGATACTTTAGGACATTCTCCTGATTGTACTTGTTGAATTCTGGATTGTTGCGTAAAGTCCACAGTCATGCAATTGTCTCCGCTAATCTTTTTATGTGTAGGTCCAGATCATAGAACAACTGACTCGTTGAGAAAGGCACCGGACAAGACTCATGGTGCTTGCCTACCGAAAAGTGATTGGTCACGGAAGTCATCCGGGTACTTCAAGCTACCAACCCAAATGAAGGGACGGAACAAGGCGAGTGGGGAATCCATTGGGCATCACAAGTATTGCCTAGGTAATTCGGGATACCAACCCAAGAGAAATGGAGCATGACAGGATATCGGATCTGCTTTCCAACAGGATAGACAACAAGACGGGTGCCCATCGGCCATTCCAGGGTACCAGTCCACAGAAGAAAGTTGGTGTAATCCATTTAGAGCACGGGCAATAAGGACACCATCGATACCAAACTTTCTAAGTTAGGATCGAAAGGGGCATGATAGGTTTCTGACGTACCGACCAAGAAATATGGCAATATCGTCCTAAGTGATAATTTAGGATATGAGCCAAAATGATAGTTTAGGATATCGTCCTACATGATAGTTTGGGATATCAGCCAAAGTGATAGTTTGGGATATCAGCCAAAATGACAGTTTAGGATAACAGTAGAAAAAATAGTTTCAGATATCAGCCAGAATAATATTGGATATAACCCAAAGTGATAGTTTTGGATATCAACCTAAATGATAGTTTAGGATATAAGCCAAAGTGATAGTTTAACCTATCAGCCTAAATGAAAATTTAGGATATCAGCCTAAATGAAAATTTAGGATATCAGCCGAAGTGATAATGTAGGATATCAGCATAATGATAGTTTGGGATATCGGCCTAAACGATAGTCTAGGATATCAGCCGAAACGATAGTTTGGGAAATCAGCCTAAACGATAGTTTGGGATATGAGCCTAAGTGATAGTTTAGGATATCAGCCTAAATGATAGTTTTGGATATCAGCCTAAGATAGTTTAGTATATCTACTTAAATGATAATTAAGGATATCAGCCTAAGTGATAGTTTAGGATATTAGCCTAAGTTAAAGTTTAGGATATCAGTCTAAGTGTCAGCTTAAGTGATAGTTTAGGATATCAGCCTAAGTGATAGTTTAGGGTATCAGCCTAAATGATAGTTTAGGATATCAACCTAAGTGATAGTTTAGGATATCAGCCTAAATGATAGTTTAGGATATTAGCCTAAGTGATAGTTTAGAATATCTGCCTAAATGATAGTTTAGGATATCAACCAAAATCAAAGTTTAGGATAACTGCCTAACTTATAGTTTAGGATATCAACTAAAAAGATAGTTTTGGATATCGGCCTAAAAGATAGTTTGGGATATCAGCCTAAGTGATAGTTTAGGATGTTAGCCTAAATGATAGTTTAGGATTCAGCCTAAGTTATCGTTTAGGATATCACCCTAAGTGTTAGTTTAGGATATCACCCTAAGTGATAGTCTAGGAAATCGGCCTATGTGATTGTATAGGATATCAGCCTAATTGTTTGTTTAGGATAGTAGCCTAAGTGATAGTTTAGGATATCAGCCTAAGTGATAGTTTAGAATATAAGCCTAAGTGATAGTTTTGGATATCAACCTAAATGATAGTTTAGGATATTAGCCTAAATGATAGTTTAGGATATCAACCTTAGTGATAATTTAGAATATCAGCCTATGTGATAGTTTAGGATATCAACCTAATGGATAGTTTAGGATATCAGCCTAAATGGTTGTTTAGGATATCAGCCTAATGATAGTTTGGGAAATCCGCCTAAGTAATAGTTTAGGATATCAGCCTAAATGATAGTTTACTATATCAGCCTAAGTGATAGTTTACGATATCAGCCTAAATTATAGTTTAGGAAATCAACCTACGTGATAATTTAGGATTTCTACCTAAATGATAGTTTAGGATATCAGCATAAATGATAGTTATGGATATCAACCTATGTGATAGTTTATGATATCAGCCTAAGTGATTGTTTAGGATATCAACCTAAACGATAGTTTAGTATATCAGCCAAAGAGATAGTTTAGGATATCAGCCTAAGTGATAGTTTAGGATATCACCTTAAGTGATTGTTTAGGATATTGGCCGTTGTGATTGTTTAGGATATCAAGCTAATTGATTGTTTAGGATAGGAGCCTAAGTAATTGTTTAGGATATCAGCCTAAGTGATAGTTTAGGATACAAGCCTAAGTGATAGTTTTAGATATCAACCTAACTGATTGTTTAGGATATCAGCCTAAATGATAGTTTAGGATATCAACCTAAGTGATAATTTAGGATATCTGCCTAAGTGATAGTTTAGGATATCAACCTTATAGATAGTTTAGGATATCAGCCTAAATGATAGTTTAGAATATAAACCTAAATGATAGTTTGGGAAATCCGCCTAAGTAATAGTTTGGGTTATCAAACTAGATGATAGTT
>JAMKQA010024077.1:0-13594 GCA_024699735.1 Posidonia australis
AGCACCAGAGTTTCTCCCAAAGTTGTGTTTCTCTTGCAAAAGAAAGGTTCTTCTCTCACAAAATGGGTGTCTTGGAATGGCTGCTCTAGGGGCCTTTTTATAGTGGTCTCTAGGGAGGTTACAAAGGGGTCTTGCAAACGAAAAGCCTTGAATATTCGTTGGCACATTCGTTTGCAAGAGTAACAGCCCGGCAGATGGAAGGTCAGCAGCCAGAACTGGGCGCCTGCTTGGTGAGCTAGTTTGGTGCGCCACCTTGGTGCGCCACCTTGGTGCACCCACCTAGCTAACAAATGTCTTATCGGGGCTCTGGCTAATGGGTTTAGGGCTCGGTTCAAGGACTGATCACATCCAATGCAACATAAGGATACTCATCTCTGGGTCACCTCAAAATCGGGGTGTCTACAGATAGTGTAAATGAGCATATCATGCACTATGACATTCATGCATCACATAGGGCGATGACGATTACTATGTTGTATCCTTTTAACAGACAGTCCAGGATTCACATAGCATTGTTGAGCCCATTTAGGTCATATCATTTCTGCCTCACTCACATCATTTGCATCAGCATAGCATATGGCATACATTCATCTTAGGCTTAGCAAGCAAGCATGATCATTTGTATTGGTGACACACATGCGAGTGAAAAGCCAAGAAAGACCAATTTCTCAGACGCATGGGGGTACCTAACACCTTCCTCATGCGTAACAAGAGTTCTTACCCTTTCTTTGACCGTGATGACCATTTGTGTCATGTCTATTAGGCACAGAGCATGCACACATTCATTTAGCATCTATTTGCATTCATTTGCTTCTTTTCCAGCATTTTATATGTGTGACCAAGCCAGTGGAACCCTACACGACTCCTCGGTGCATGGAAACACACAAAGAATCTCGATATGGTCACGGCAAAGATGGTGAATCCAAGGAAGGAGACTGGACTCAGAAACACCAAAGAAGGATAAGAAAAAGGAGTCACCACCTAGTCTTTTAATGGAAAGATAAGGAAAACCAAGATGTATATGAATGCAAGAAAATAATGCAAATGAATGCATGTGTACTCCGTGCCTAATGGATGCAACACTTAACCGCTGCGGGCCAGAGAAAGGGTAATGATTCTTGTTACGCTTGGGGAAGGTGTTAGGCACCTCCATGCACCCAAAGAATTCAATCTTTCAAGGTTAACCGCTTGCTCATGATCTAGTGTGTATATGCTTATCTACTCCTAATGCACATGCCTAAGATGAATGCGAAAACATGACAAATTTCCAAGAAACAATGAATAAAAGAGAAATGATAAAGAAAATAATCTGAGGGACAATGTAGGCATTGAAAATGCTGCTTTACTATACTCCCTTGGACGATAGGAAAATCTTGAAGAATCTAAAATGTTCAGAAAGCATTACTCAAAATAGCAGAAACTTGTAAAACTCAGGAAAGTCAAATGGAAAAATAATCCTCAATTGTGTCCATGTCGACATTGTCAAGCCTGTTAATGTACGCCCTCAAGCGATGAAAATCCAAATCAAATCAAAACCATGAAACTCAGAAGAAATCCGGAAAACAATGTGAAGACAAAGTTTGAAAAGTGCTTGAAATGTGTGTGCAAGAAACAAGAACATATGCATGAGAATATATATTTGAAAAAGAGTATCATGATGTACAAATGAATACATGGATGAAAAATGTAAGTTTCTAGAGGCCTTTGTGTAAAAATTACATGCTTCTGGGTAAAGGCTGGGATACTCAAGGTTTAATCTACAAATGTGCTAAAGAACATATTTCTATGCAATTTTATGGAAGGTGGGGGTTAAATATGCAAAACTATGCATTTTGGGTAAAATTTGAAATACCTAGGGTCTAATTTGTAAATATGCCAGAAAAACATGTGTTTAGTTCAATCTTAGAGAAATTTAGGGTTAAATGTGCAAACCTATGTGTTTTTGGGTGAAAGTGAGAATTTCAAGGGTTAGATTTGTAAATGTGCCAGAAAAACATGTGTTTAGTGCAATTTAAAAGAAGCTAAGGGTTAAATGTGCAAGATCAGTGGACTCCTGCTGAAATAAAGAAGTTTGAAGGTTTCTGACAAAGATTTAAGACTTAAGAATTAATAAAAGAAAAGCACAAGGGCCAAACTGAAAATCTTCCAAAACAAAACATCATTAAAACGATTTACAAAAAATGCAAGGATGGGAATGCAAAATGTAGGAACCTAAATGCAAGAAACAGAAAGGAAAAGAGAATTTCAACAAGAAATTTAAAAAAATAAAATGATGGTCATTGACGATTGAACCTCGCCAACGACGATTGCCTGGGAAGCCATCCAGGGCTCTCCCAGCACCTGATCAAGCATCTAACCTCTAGATAAGCAAGAGGGAGGACGGATGAAGAAATTCAACGACTCCGATGAGGCATGGAGCGGCCAGGTTCCTCTCCCTACCTCGCTCGCCAGCGTCGCTATTCTGGCGACAAGCTCAAAAAGGTTGGAGCTACTGAAGGCGGTGGTGCGGCAGTCTGAGGCTCCTGGAAGGTCAACGGGATGGAGAGGAAAGTCTTCCACTGAATAGGAGGGAGCGGTGATGTACAAGACTCTCAATCAAACTCCGACTATAAGTCGTCTTCTTCGACGACGATGACAACTACGGATGGTGACTGGATGTGCTGGGAGAGTGGGACGTCGCTCCTGGTGCTTGGCGAAGCTTGGAGGAAGATGTGGAACCCATTTGTGAGCTTAGAGACCCCCTAGTTCGAGCTATGCACTCAATGGGTCATTGTTCGACAATCGCTGGCGAGATTGCTCTAATGGCTAATAGAGGCAGCGTCATGGCTTCCAATGGGGTGGAAAAGCTTTAGGGGAAGAAATCTAACTTATCCACACTCTCAAGGACTTGAATTGCACTGTAGATTCTACTCCCCACCTAGCTTGCTGGAAAATGGGTCCGGCGGCTAACAGAGTTTGAAATTCCTGCTAGGGAGCTTCATATCTCCACTGGAATGGCTCTAAGGAGGCTGAGGATGACCTAGGGAATAAAATGCAACAAGAATTCACTTGATCAAAGGCTTACCTGTATCTGTAGTGGTTGGAGGCTATTTTCTGTCACCGGAGCTCACCGAAGAAGGTGATCGGAGCTGGCCTGAGCTCTGAATTGCTTCTCCTCCGAGTCTCCTCAATGATTTGATGCTCCTTTGGATGCTCTGGTTACTTTGGTTGCTCTGGTTACTTTGGTTGCTCTGATTTGTTGGCTCGGTGATCTCCCTTGGTTTTTCCTTTTTACAGGTTTTCTCTCCCTTTTCCTCCTCCTTTTCTTCTCTTTGCAAATGGGGGGTATTTATAGACTTGCATGCTTAGGTTGTTAGGGTTTTAGTTTAGGTTGTTATATGAGTTTGTTAGAGTAGTTATGATGGAGTAGAGGTTAGTTAGAGTTGTTAGGGTTTTTAGTTTAAGTTGTTATATGAGTTTGTTAGAGTAGTTATGATGGAGTGGAGGTTAGTTAGAGTTGTTAGGATTTTTAGTTTAGGTTGTTATATGAGTTTGTTAGAGTAGTTATGATGGAGTGGAGGTTAGTTAGAGTTGTTAGGGTTTTTAGTTTAGGTTGTTATATGAGTTTGTTAGAGTAGTTATGATGGAGTGGAGGTTAGTTAGAATTGTTAGGGTTTTTAATTTAGGTTGTTATATGAGTTTGTTAGTGTAGTTGTGATTGAGTGGAAGTTGGTTAAGGTAGCTTAGGGTTGAGTTAGGGTTTTATGTTTTGTTAGACTGAGGGTTAGGGTTTAACTGAATTAAAGTCAACCTACAAGAATATGGGGTGTCTACAATATGTATTTGGTTTTCCTTGTCTTTCTAGTTTTAAAAAATAAGGTAGCGACTCCATTTTGTCCTTATCGTTTTTTCTTTCGTGTTTCATTTGGTGTTTTCGAGTCGAGTATCCTTCTTCAGATTCATCATCTTCGTCATGATCTTTTCTAATTTTGTGTGTTCCCTCACACGAAAGTCAGTTCCAGCATGGTTAATCAGTCGACTAAAATCAATCAGTCATCTGAACCAGGTAGCAGATTTACTCTCCCAAGTCAAAATGGTCGATTGAAACCTAGTTGATTGTCCGAACTTCCCTAATTAGGTCGACTGAAACCGTTTGGTCATCCAAACCAGTGCCTCAGGGGAACCCTTTACACAATAGCAAATCAGTAGACCTAACCAATTCGGTATGTCAATTTCTGTAATTACAGAAAATGGCCCAACTCTTCCGCTCGTCTCTTCTCCCCATTGGGAGTGAGCGATGGACCTACCAAATAATCCACACAATTCATGCATAAAACAGGGAGTGTGGACATTCGAGCCTACTACAAAACCCCTCAATTCATTTCAAAATCCATCAAGCATGCTTCACACAATAAAATCACAAATAGAGGTGTACCAGCCCGGCCCAAAATAAATTAGGCCCGGGTGAACCTAGACCGGGTCGGGCCGGCCCATTTTTGTGGACGGGCTAGGTCGGGCAGGGCCGCGAATAAAACTCCCTGGCCCGGCACGGTCCACGGCCCACTAGTGGACTGGTCCATGGGCCGGTCCGGGCTCGGTCGGACTAGGCCAGTCCAAAGATTTTTAAATTAGAAAAAAATTATTTATTATTAAATAATTAATATATAAATTAAAAAACTTGAAAAGATATTCAACATTTTACATTAACAAATAAATTTAAAAAATTATTTATTATTAAATAAATGAAATTTACATTAGTATCCTATATACATAAAAAAACTTGAAATTTACATTTTTACATTTACATCAGATATTATGATATTCAACAATTTTCATTTTTTACATTTACAAATTACAATTATTACATTAATATATATTAAAAATTATACAAAAGAAATTTATTCATATTTTTTCATCTGTAGTAGAAACTTCCATCCCTGTTGAAGTTGTTGTCTCTTCGTCTTCTGATTCGTCGTTTAATTTTAAATTTTGTAGACAATCAACTGCATCATATCAATCTTTCAAGCAGATAGAAGCTTCTACAGATTTTTCTGATAATTTACATCTTCTATCACTTAAAACACTTTTTCCTGCAGAAAAGGCAGACTCCGACACCACAGTAGACGCCAAAATTGTTAGTAAATCTTTAGCCATCCTAGAAACTATAGGAAACCTAACAGCAGTACTAGACCACCATTTTAATATATTTAAGTTATTCATTTCAATATCACTAAATGCAAACTCACATTCTAAATAATTTTCTAATTCATTACTAGTTGTTGATTTTACATATTTTCCTTTTTTCTTATTTAATCTACTCCAAAATGAACTACTACTACTACTACTACTTCTATGTGATCCTACAAAACTAGCTGTATGTGCACTAGAACTACTTTCACTATAATTATTAACATATTCTTCAAATAATGCATATAAGGTTTCCTTAATATTATTATTATATCCATCTATTTTTTCATTTTTATTCATATTACTAAAAATATCATCTATAAGTACCATGCAATTAACTAATCTATGTTTAGGATCTATGATTAAAGCTACGCATGACCACATTAGAGGCTCATCCCAATAACTATTATATTTTTCTTCCATCATTTTAATAATATATTCAATTTGTGGGAATTGTCTATATTGTTGAAAAGTATTTGTAATATTAAATAAATTAACTAAAATTAAACAACTAGTAGGATAATATTGACCAGATAATTGATTAGTTGCAGTATAAAATGGTTTTAAAAATGTATGAATTACATTAGCATTATTCCAATCTTCATCATTTAGTAAATAATTAGATCTTGAATTATAATATGTTGTAATTACGTTACTATAAGATAAACATGAAGTTAACATATCATATGTTGAATTCCATCAATGTTGAATATCTAATTTAATTTTTTTAGGTTTTATACCTTATTCTGCACATAAATATCTAAATTCTTGAAATCTTTTACCTGATGTTTGAATAAATAATATAGCTGCACTTATATTTTCTATATAAGGCCAAATGCAATGTATACATTCTTGTACAATTAAATTTAAAATGTGACAACACCTACAATGAAATAAGTCACCATTTAATATAGGTTTTAATTTTTTTTGTAATATTCCTACTACAACATTATTATTAAAAGCATTATCAAAAGATATTGTATTAATTTTATTATATATTTCAAATTCTTTACTAATATCTTCTATAATATTTGCTATGGCTTTTTCAGTGTGCAGATGATCAAAAAGTTTAAAAGCAATTAATCTTTTTTGTAAATTCCATTCTATATCTATCCAATGTGCTGTTCAACATATATAAGGAAAATTATTTGGACCTGTCCAAACATCACAAGTTAATGATATTTTACATAATAAACTAAAAAACATTCCAATTAAAATTTCTTTATCTTTTTTAAATGTTTTATAAATTATATTTTTAGTAGTATTCCTAGAATAACCTTTAAATTATGGGTTTAATTAATTTTGTACACAACTTTCAAATCTTTTATTTCAGAAAAATTAAAAGGTTGTTCATCTTGTACTATAAATTTTGTTACACCATATTTTGCTTTTTTTGTATTATATTTCCAATTAAATTTTCCATTAGAACTAACATGTAATTTAGATTGTCTTAAGTCTGTATTATCATCTTTATTATGGACAACTATACATTTTGTTAAATGCCTAGTAATATAACCTACACCTCCACACCTAGAACAAGTATATCCTGAACTACAATATTTACAATAACATTTATTTTCATTTATGAGATCTAAGGTTACATGTTCCCAAATCCATGAGCTTTGCTTCCTAGATTTTTTAGATCCTGTAGATTGTGTTTGTGTGGTTGTTGTGATTTGGGATTCCTGTGATTCTTCGGTAGGGTTATACTCAGGGTTAGGGATATAATTATGACTTCTTACATTAAAAGGATAATCCATTTTTAAGGCTAAAAAAATTGATAATAAAAAAAAACCTTAGTCCAAAAAAAACAAAAATCCAAAAATAGAGGGATTAAAAGTAAAGAAATAGGAGGGATTAGAAGTAAAGATATTTATGGGCGCCTGCCGCCTGGCCGATTGTCAGTGGACACAGATGTTGAACCGCTGGACGGTTGGAGCTGGAGACCGGAGTTTAATGAAGAATGAAGACCGAAATCCAGAGCTAAACTTGTATCCCACAAGGAAGAAGAGTTGAGAAATTAAGAGTGTAGTGTAGAGAGATTGAGAATTGAGAAGGAGAAGAGTTGTGAAAAAATGAGAAGAATGAGGTGATATTTATAGAATGAAAAAGAGAGAATTTATTGATTTAAAAAAAATAATAAACATTGCATGAACGTTGCAAAGCAACGTTCAGCAACCACATGAACATTGCAGAACTGCAACGTTCACATGAACGTTGCAGTGCAATGTTCAATACATTTTTATCTTTATTTTTATTTTTTATTTCTTTGAAGCAGGCTGGCCCAACCAGGCCCGGCCCGCCCTTAAAATCGAGCCGTTCATGGGCCTAACTATACGAGCCTAGCCCATGGGCCCGGTACGGCCCATGGCCCGTAATGGGCCAGGTCGGGCCGAGCCAGGTGGATTTTTTGTCGGGCCAGACCGGTCCAGGCTAATTTACAGGCCGGGCCGGGCCGACCCAGCCCCGGCCCAATTTACACCTCTAATCACAAATACATGAAGCTTAATAAATAACATTGTAGCATGCTTGGGAAAAACTTGTATAAATCCACGAAAATTCATCCTAATTACAGGATCTCTACACATACACATCATGCATTTCATTCCACGCATTCTTATCATTTTTACATGATTTATCATACTTTTATTATTTTTTTAGGTATATCAACTCATTTCCTAAAACAGAGGAATTGAGGAAGAAAGGAACCGCATACCTCTTTGGAATTCCGACAACTCTCCTCCTCCCTCCGGCAAGCTCTAGTAGTCCTCAGCCAACAGCGATATCCTCCTCCTCTGATGGCACCCCTAGGCTTATGCACCCCTCACTCATTCTCTCTCTCTGGCTCGACTCAGCCTTCTTTCTCCCTTGCGCTCTCTCATCCTCCCCTTCTCCCTCCCTCTTATTTCCTTTGTCCACTGCCATCTCTTCCTTCTCCACCGCTCGAGCAACCTTCACAAAGCCTGGTTGATGGGAGGGGATGACACAACCTACCCATGTAGGGTGTAGGTGAAGTGAGGAATGGAAGGGGCTTGTGACTCACAAGAGTGGTACTGTGCTTGGTTTGATTGGGTCCAACTCGAGTCCCACACACACGGGCACAAAAATATCAAGAGACCACACAGCCAGGGGACCAAAAACACAACCACCAAAAATCTGATTATCTATTAATAAACCATTTACTCAAATATTACAAATAAATCATGGTTTACAATAAAAATGGATAATCGGGCCTAGGTGTTACATTCCACCCTCTTACAAGAATTTTGTCCATGAAATTCATCTCTGATAGAACAAGTAGGGGTACTATCTCAGGATATCCACCTCGTGTTCCCAGGTAGCCTCTTCTATATCATGATGTTGCCACTGAACCAACACCAATGGAATCACCTTGTTCCTAAGGACTTGCTCTTTCTTGTCTAGTATTAGCACTGTACTCTCTATCATAGACAGGTCTTCCTGCAGCTCTTCTGGCTACACTGGTATCACCTGGGACGCATCAATCAAGCATCTCCTCAACATGGATACGTGGAAGACGCTATGCACACTAGCCAACTCAGGAGACAGATCTAATTTGTATGTCATTTCACCAACCCTCTTGGTAATGTGGTATGGCTTGGCATTTCTAGGACTCAACTTGCCTCTCTTCCCGAATCACATTACTCCTTTGATTGGTGACATCTTCAGGAAAACGAAGTCTCCCACTTTGAATTCCAAAGGTCTCCGCCTCTTATTTGCATAACTCTTCTGTTGACTCTTGGTAGTCAACAGCCTCTTCCTGAGCAAGTCCACCTTGCCCTCATACTGCTAGATGATCTCAAGGCCAACAAGCTGTCTCTCACCCACCTTACTCCAGCAAGTTGGTGTCCTACAGGGTTTGCCATACAAAACTTCATGTGGTGCCATCCCAATACTGGCGTGGTAATTGTTGTTATATGCAAACTCAATCAGAGACAAATGATCCTTCCAGCTACTACCAAAGTCTAAGACGCAGGCCCTCAGCATGTCCTTCAGTATCTAGATGGTCCTCTTTGTCTAACCATCTGTCTAGGGATGAAAGGCTATATTGAAACTCAATATTGTACCAAAAGCCTCCTGCAATGCTTCACAGAATCTCGACATAAACCTTGTGTCTCTGTCAGACACCATAGATACTGGGACACCATGCAGTCTAACAATCTCTATAACATACAACTCTACCAACTATGTCAAGGGAAGATTCACCCTCATTGGCAAGAAATGTGCCGACTTTGTGAGGTCATCCACGATCACCCAAACTGTATCATTCTTTCTTCGGGTCTTGGGTAAACCAATAACAAAGTCCATTGACACATTCTCCCACTTCCAGACTGGAATGTCCACAGGCAACAAGGTCCCTCTGAGCTTCTTGTACTCAATCTTCACCATCTGACAGGTTGCACACCTCGCCACATACTCAGTAATTTCCCTCTTCATCCCAAGCCACTAGAAATTACTTTTCAAGTCCTTTTACATCTTGATGCTTCCTGGATGAATAGTATATTTGGAGTGGTGAGCTTCATCAAGCAGACTGTTCTTGATTTTCCTTGCACGAGGCACGTACAACCTCAAGTCGTACCTCAACCCACCATCTACCTCAACTGAGAAGTGAGGCACCTCTCCCACCTCCAGTTTCTGCCATGTATCTGGCACAAAGGGATCCATTTGCTGAGCGGCAACAATTGCCTCAAAGCCTGGCGACAAACAAAAGAGGAATATCAACGGTCAAAGCATGGTAACAAACAAAAGAGGAATATTGGTAGGTCGAAGCTTGGTGACGAACAAAAGGGGAATATTGATAGGTTGAAGCCTGACGATGAACAAAAGAGGAATATTGACAGGTCAAAGTTTGATGACGAAAAAAAGGGGGATAAGATGATACCAAAGGGCAGCTGACATGCCCCTGGTATCTGTAAGAGATGCAGGAAGAGGAAGATGTGGTCTCCTTGAGTTTGCTCGTGATCTAATGTAGAAGTTAAGGTCGTGGATTCACCGACTCATTGAATCAACGATTGGATGTTGTTGGATGGCTTCCTCGTGCAACGTAGCTCCTTTTTTCCCTTCAAAACAAACAAATCCAGATTAGACTGAGGTGAAGCAAAAAAAAAATCAAAAGAACGTGGAAAAACATGACTGAAGGACCCAAATACTAACCAAGAGTTGTCCCCATATGCATATGTTATGGGTCTAATATGACCGCTATCAAAGGTGCCATATGGTCTTTTGCATTTTACCCCCTATATTTTATGTTAAATCTAGAGAAGTTTCTTAAACGCCCAGAAAATACTCAATAACCTCATGAAATCATAAAAACATCTTCTTTAAGCTCAAGGTATTCAAATCTGCCACCAATTTGAGTAAGGTGAGAGCATTAGCTTTGCCACAACTAGCGACTCACTAAAATGTTCAATGGCCTTAAGCCTACCATTAGCTTGAGTGGGTTAGCTCTGCCACATCTAACAACCTTGAACCAAGTAAAATCAAGAATGTTTTTAAGGAAAACATGGAATATTTGGAAGATAGAATAGAAAATCCTCAATCTTGTGATCTAGGGTGCCTCAAAGGTTCCTATCCTAGATGGACTCTAGGAAATGCGAAAATGGGATATTTACAATATCAAAGAGGATGATCCTAAAAGGCAATTGGCTTGCCCCTAATATCAGGAGGATGATACCAAAGGGCAGCTGACATGCCCTTAGTATCAAAAGAATGATACCCAAAGGTAGCTGACATGTCCTTGGTATCAAGAGGCTGATGATGCTAGAAAAGGAAATGGAGGGTAGATTCGGAGATTCTAGGTTAAAAAGATGCCCCTGGTATCGAGACGAGCTACCATAAAAATGCCAAAACACAAAGGACAAAGGGATCTGAATGTAGGGGGCCAAACTAGTTGGTTCAGCAGAAAGTTTGCTAGGAGATCCTATCTGCGAGTGCACCCTGGACCGCTGCTATTGTGCAATTTGTTGCTACTTATAGGGCATTGAATGCTTGAATGTTGGATGTAGCTGGCACGCTTGCTATTTGCTAAATGTAGGTTGTTAATGTCTGATACTCATAAGGACACTGAATGTCTACTACTTGCTGGAGTGGAGGTTGATGCTCTACACTTGGGATACTGCTTGGTGTAATGGCGAGTTGTAGTTGTGGCTCCGCAGGTTTTGCAATAATCACGTAGCAGTAGTCACTTCCCTATAGAATTGGATGCTTGACTATCATTCTAGAAGTGCAATTCTACACTAAGTTTTTACAAAGCAATCCCTTTTTCCACAAGGCAACTAAAATGCCCTTGGTTGAAGACTCTTGTCTAGATATTCTGTTCAATGCGTAGTGGGTATATGTCTTGCCAAGCACCTAGTGCATTGGTCCTGACCAAAAAGCAACTGCCATGCCCCTAGTGGACGGAAGTGGATTCTGGATGCTACTGTGATATGACCTTGGCCAAGGGGTAGCTAACATGCCCCTAGTTAGATGTTTTATGGATACCTACAAGGTTAGACCTAGACAAGCCAAAGGACTTTAAGCAAGCAAGTTGATTATCAATGAGTGATTTTTATTATTTGCAAGCAAGTATCAAGTATGCTGATTGATTTTTGTTGGTTCTTATTGTTGCCCTCAGTTATGCTAGAAAGCTTCATGCCTACTGAAAAGGCGAAGAACACCCTCGACTCAATTGACCCTACCAAGACTTAGAGGTTGTGGGTGGCTCTCTTTTGGTGGGTGAGGACACTCAAGCTCATTGTGCTGGGTGGTGTGATGGATTGGACTCTACGCCAAACTCTTTAGGGTCCTACACCTGCTCTTTTGAGTTTCTTGATATTTCTTTTGCTCCCTCATAGACGCATGGGTTTACTCTATCACTGACTCGGAGGTAATAGGCGCTTGGTCTAGGCTGGAGGCTTTTGCTGTAGGAGGGGTAGCTAGTCCCTTAAAGGTACGAGCTTCTCAGGTGCATACTCTGTCTCCTCTCCAAGGTGTGGTGGGGAGAGAACTATGCCGCGCGCCTTGCTCTTGGGTGGACTTCTATCATTGCCTTCTTTCTTCTATTTCTTTTATGCCCATGAGAATGTATGTATTTTCTAACTCACTCGCTCAATCAAAATCCTAGCATTTTATCTCCCTCTTGGAGGTGTAGGGCCCTTATGGAGTTTGAACACTTTGTCTGACTCTTGGAGGGTGGTGGCTCCTTTATCTACTCATTTATCTAAACAATATCAATTGAATAGAAACTAACCTCTCCTATGTAGGCAAACTTTCCATTTTTCATCATCAAGCAAAATGTTGGCATGCATAACTTTTTTTACCTTTTTTTTTGATTTTTTTTGTGTTTTTGTTTGTTTGTTTTCTGATTTTTTATGTTGTTTTTCCTATTTTTTTGAAAAGAAAACATAAAAAGAATAGGAAAAAGGATACAGCTCCGATTCCTATTGCCGACTGCTTGTTGCTGTTGATTGTGCTAGTGGGATTGCTAATTATGATGGCAATAATGCTACAGTTGCAGAGACTGCCAGATCTGCTGGGATTGTTGGGACTACTGGGGGTTGATGGTGATAGTGCTGCGACTGCTAGGATGAAACTACTACTAGTGCCTCTTGTCGGGGTCCAAGGCATTTTGCATTCACAAGGTCGAATCGGTGCATAGTGGACAAGCAAACTCTAGGCTGAGCCCCCCATGGGAAAACGAGAACAGAAGTGGCGCATGCGAGCACTACCAAACAGAGTTGGGCAAGGACAAGACGAGATACCACACCGATGAGATCAGAAGGATCTACCAGGTAAAAGCCAAAATCAAGAAGGACGAAGGAAAGGAAACAGACCCTTGAAGTCCCTACAGCCTCAAAGCTTGTAGGCTCGGGTGAGGGGACACTAGCTATGCTAGGGTGTGTAGGTGCTGGTGTTTGTACTGGTGCCACCTCTTATGTGTTGACGACAATGGTGCCATTATCAATCAAATCCTGGATAGCATTCCAGAGAGTGAAGCATTTGTTTGTCGAGTGCTCACTGGCTCGATGAAACTTGCAAAATAGATTCGTCTTATACCACCTGGGGAGAGTGTCCGATGGTGAACAAACCTTCGATAACTGCAAGAGTGGACAAACGCAACTTTAAGAAAGACGTCACTCAACCTGTAGACACCCTGATTTTGAGGTAACCCAGGAATGAGTGTCCCTATGTTGCTTTAGATGCGATCAGCCCTTAAACCGAGCCCCAAACCCATTAGCCAGAGCCCAAATCAGACATTTGTGAGCAGAGCTGGCGCACCAATGTGGTGCACCAAGTTGGCGCACTAAGGTGGCGCACATCACTGGCGCACCAACCTGGCGCCCAGCTCTGGCTGCTGACCTTCCACCTTCCGGGCTGTTACTCTTGCAAACGAATATGCCAACGAATATTCGAGGCTTTTCGTTTGCAA
>JAMKQA010024081.1:0-10741 GCA_024699735.1 Posidonia australis
GCGTGGGTGCATAAACTAATTGATGCTGAGGGGGCGGATGGACATTCGCCGGTGCAGCAGGGGATCTAACGTAAGCAACTGTATCCTTGGAGGGATCCTGCCTCCTAGGTGGATTGGCATTGTGGTTGTTGTTGTTGCTGCTGCTAGCGCCACTATGTGAGGAAGTGGCTTGCTTGGCAAATGCAGAGAGTGCTGGAAAACTACCGCCGCGCAGTGAACTCTCTACACGGGCACCCACCTATGTGTGCCACCTAGGTGTGCCAGGTAAGTGTGCCAGGTAGGTGTGCCAGGTAAGTGTGCCAGGTAGGTATACTAGCTAAGTGTGCCAGGTAGGTGTGCTAGCTAAGTGTGCTAGGTTGGTGTGCTAGCTAAGTGCTCTCCACTACTGGTCTGGGTTTTTTAACTGTGCTGCAAGCTTGCTACGGGTTTAAGGTTGGTTCAAGGGACATAACCAAGGCAACATATGGGAAAACTAATCTCTGGGTCACCTCAAAATCAGGGTGTCTACAGTTAGTGAGGTGGCATATAGGCTAGATCTGCCTCTAGAGTTGGCAGGTGTGCACAACACCATCCATGTATCTATGTTGAGGAAGTTCTTGGTCTATGTGTCCTAGGTGATACCAGTGCAGCCAGAGGAGCTGCGGGAGGACCTGTCTATGGTTGAAAATGCAGTTCAGATAATGGATAGAAAAGAGCAAGTCCTTAGGAACAATGTGATTCCAATGGTGTTAGTCCAGTGGCAACACCATGGTACAAAGGAAGTTACTTAGGAGCACGAGGTAGACATCTAGAGACAGTACCCTTACTTATTTTATTAGAGCTGAATTTCAAGGACGAAATTATTTTAAGGGGTTAGGATGTGACATCTAGGCTTGATTATCCATTTTTAATTATAAACCATGGAATTAATTGTGATACTGTATAAATGGTTTATTAATGGATAATCTATTGTTTCTTGGATGTGTGAGTGTGTGGTTAGTTTTCTGTGCACCTGCTTGTGATTTGGGATGAATGTGGAGTCCAATTTGAGGATGCACAGTCGCCTCGATTTGTGCACCTGTCTTTTCTTCTTTTCACTCCTTCTTTTCCTCTCTCTCTTTCTCTCTCCTCTACGGACATTCATCCTCTTCTTCACCTTTCATCCCCACTCCCTCGACCCGTGCCACCAGCGACACCGGCCCATGTCACCCCGTCCCTTCCGATGGGATGGGCAGCCGACGCAACGCGAGGAGGAGAGGGAGATATAGAGGGAAGGAGGCTGAAAGAAGAAGGAGGCATCGAGTAAAGGAGAAAAGAAGAAAGGGGTGAGCTGTGGAGCTGGAGGAGAGGTGGAGCAGCGCACAAGTGGGAGGTGGTGGTTCACTGGTAGAGGAGCATCATAGGGGCTGTGCCGGAGTGCAGGGAGAGGTACGCGACCCCTCCTTCTCCTCTGTTCTCTTCTTTGCTTCTAAAAAGTTAAATGCATGAAAATGATGAAAAATGCATGTAAAATTGTAGAAAAATAGTAGAATTGTTGAGAATGAGCTGAATGGCATGAAAACCTAGATATCATGTGGTTAGGATTGAAATTTGTAGGAAGATACAAGATTTTGGGATGAAGGCGATAGTAGTTGTTTTTGAGTCTCATCCCTTTGTGATTTTCATGTCAATTGTGGGGTGTAGACACCCTATATGCTTGCAATAGGACCTTAAATCCTAAAACTAATTAAAATCAAACTCAAATCCCTAACCCTAGACATAAACCCCAGCATTAAACCCTGAAACTAGTTTCAAACCCTAAAGTTAGCTGAAATCCTAAAATCCAACCTAAATCAAATCCAAAAACCAAAACTAATTAAAACCCTAATTAAAACCCTAGGTCAAACCCTAAACCCTAATTTCAAACCCTAAACTAAACCTTAAACACTAGATCAAAACCTAATCCCTAATTTCAAACCCTAATCAAAACCCTAATTAAAACCCTAGGTCAAACCTTAAACCCTAGGTCAAACCCTAAACCCTAATTTCAAACCCTAAACTAAACCTTGAACCCTAGATCAAAACCTAAACCCTAATTTCAAACCCTAATCAAAACCCTAATTAAAACCCTAGGTCAAACCAAACCCTAATTAAAACCCTAGGTCAAACCCAAAACCTTAGGTCAAACCCTAAACTCCAATGTCAAACCCTAACAACTTATAATTAATTCCCACCTTCACCATAACAACCTATAACAACCTCTAACCACCTAATCAAACTTAACCAATTTCCACCTTCACCATAACAACCTATAACAATCTTTAGCCACCTAAACAAACTTAACTAATTCCCATTTTATCATAACAACCTATAACAATTTGTAACAACCTCCCACAACTTGTACCTAACCATAACCAACTACTCTAACAACCCTAGCCATTTGCAAGCCTATAATTACCCCCCATTTGCAAGAGAAAAAAGGAGAGAAAAGCTTGGAAAAATTGAGAGGATAGTTACCAAGGTATTTTCTCCCAACCAGAGCAACCAAAGAGGTCCAAGAGCAAAGAGGAAGCTCGAGGAGGAGAAAAATCTGAGTTTCAAGCCATCTCTGCTGAGCTTTAGCGACCTCCGACGGCCAAGGTCACTGCCAGCCTAGGTATGCCCTCCACAGACATCAATTTCTTTCCAAAATGGTTTCCTGGATCTCCTTCTTCCTTCCTCAAGTGATTCTAGTTGAGCTGGAGGCTTTCCCTAGCTGGAATCGAATCATCAAGGTCACTAGAGCTATTCTCCGGTGACATAGGTGGGGGCACAAATCTAGTGATCGATTCGTGCCCTAGAGGGCTCGATACTCTTTCCTTGAGGTCCCTCTTGCTTCTCTAACTCCTGGTGCATCATTTCAATGCTTTCCCAAGTCTCCAGTAGCTAGTCGCCGGAGTCACTAGTTGTTGCCGTCGCTGGGGAAGATGACTGGTAACGACGACGGATCGCACACCTCCATCTCCGCTGCACCTCTCCAAGCCTCCAAGAACGTTCCACGGCACTCCCCCAACACTCCGGAGTCATCAGAGTTGAGCTTCGTGCCCTGAATCACGCCTGCAACCATGCTCATAGAAGAAGATGATGGCGACGGCAGCTGGAACCCAACATCATGTGATCTCCCTCCTTTTAGGCCTCTGAAGGAAGGGGAATGCTCCACACATCACCCTCTTGCTTCCAGGAGCTTCGAATCGCCGCTCCATGACCTTTAGGTCCCCCTTCTTCCATGGTGCCGTCGCTGGAGTGGCGTCGACGGCGAGGGGGGTGGGGGCCAGTTTCAACCATCACCTCCAAGATTTAAACCATCGGATCGCCATTTCTTTCTCTCCTCTAGCTCTCAGTGAAGCTTGATGGACGATCGGGCATCGGGATGCTGTTCCAGGCGGTCGTCGATGACGGAGCTCCACCATTGGCGACCGTCGTTTCTTTAAAAAAAAAAGTTTTTCATTTGATTAAACTTCTGAGCTTTTCTTTTATTGCACTGAGGTCCCTCTTTTCTTACAAATGGGTCCTTTTTTCTTACATTTAGGTCCTTGCAATAAATTTTAAATCATTTTAATAATATTTGTTCTGAAATATTGCAATATGCCCCTTGTATATTCTTGTTAATGTTTTCCATGCTTTAAAATTTGACATAAACCCTCTGAGTTTCTTTTCATACATTTAAGACCAGCATTTTTGCATAAAAACCCTAAGCTTTGTTGAAATAGTTTTGAATGCATGTTTTTTTGCCATAATTGCAAGTTAAACCTTGGATATTCAAATATTTGCTCAAATGTGTTCAAAAATTGCATTTTAGCCTCTGAATTTCACTAATTTCAACAGAATGCATATTTTTTAGGGTAAAATTACATAACAATCCCTAACTTCCTGGATTTAAAACTTAAGACCTTTTTCATGCACATTGAACCCTGAAATACTTCATAATTGCATTAAATACATTTTTTACTTGCAAAATTGCATGTTGAACCAAAAATGCATAGTTTTCTATATTTGACCCCAGATTTGTTCAAAATTACACAAAATGTATTTTCCTATGTATTTTTGAGTGATTTAGCTTTAGAATTTCAGCCTTCATTCAGAATTTAGGAATTTTACACAAAAGCCCCTGGAATTTACACTTTTTACTCTCACATGCTTTTTGTACAGTTTGTTGCTATTTTTCATGCATATTTTCTAATGTCTTCTTTCTTGCATTATGCACACACTTCTGACTTGTTTCAAACTCAATTTTCGCATTCTTTATCGGATTTCTTCTGACCTTTACGATTTTGATTTGATTTGGCTTTCCATCGCCCGAGAGTGTACAATAACAGGCTTGACAATGCCGACATTGACCTGAAAGAGGATTATTCCCAATTTGATTTTCTCAGATTTCTTCGAGTTTCCGCTAGTTTACGTGACGCTTTCCGAGAATTCTCGATTTTCACGATTTTCCTCATCATCCAATGGCGTACAGTAAAGCGGCATTTTCAATGCCTACATTGTCCCTTGGATTATCATTTTTTTCTTTTTTCTTCTTCATTTCTATGATTTGACATGTTTTCCAGTCATATTTAGCATGTGCACTCAGAATAGGCAAGCATACACACAATAGACCATTAGCAAGTAGGAAACCTAGAAAGACTGAGTTCCTCGGGCACATGAGGGTGCCTAAGCGCTTCCCCATGCGTAATAAGAATCCTTATCCTTTCTCTGGCCCGCATTGATTTGTGCACTACATCCACTAGGCACGGAGTATGCATATGTTTTCTTCACCTTGGTTTCTTTTGGATTTTTCCTTTGTGATTGGTTTTCTTTGTCTTTCCATTAAAAGACTAGGTGGCGACTCCTTTCCTTATCTTTTAATCTTTCCTTGGTGTTTCTGAGCCTAGTCTTCTTCTTCGGATTCACCATCTTCGCTGTGACAGTATTGGGACTCCTCGTGTGTTTCCACGCACCATAGGAGAGCCGTGTAGGGTTCCACCAGCATGGTCACAAGAACTGGCGACTCCGCTGGGGATAACCAGATTCTGGCTTTCGTTTTGGTTTTCTTGCTTGCTTAACATTGAGCTATGCTTCTTGATTATTTGCTTGTTCTATTTGCTTGAACATATTTGACTGAACATGCCTTTTTGTGCCTTTCTACACTATTGCTATGTGTAGACACCCCAATTTTGCAATTTTGCAGGCTTGCAGGATAAAGTATGGTGGCTGGGCTTTTGATCACAAATGAGCTCAAACCCTAGTTTAGCCCCAAAGCCCATGAAAGTCCACCAAAGCTCATGAAGGCCCACTTAGTCCTACTTAGGTCCATGAAAGCCCATTTAGGCCCATTAAGCCCACTTAGGCCCATTTAAGCCCATGAAAGCCCATTAAGCTTACCAAGGCCCACCAAAGCCCATGAAGGCCCATTATGCCCATAAAGCCTACTTTGGTCCTTAGGTCCATGAAGGCCCACAACAATTCAGCCCGTCTTCTTCTCCTTTTTCCAACTCAACACCCCTTCTTTCTCCCATCTCCTCCTCTCTATTTACGTTTTTCCCCTTCACCTTATAAACCCATTCTTCTTCACTGATTTCACCAAAATCACATGAGCCTTCCTCAACCAACAGCCCATCCATCCAGCCATCCATCCTCCAGCCTACTGACCAGCTGCAGCCACTCCTTAGGATTGGGCCCTCCACGAGCTAGAGCTACCGGATGCCTCGCCGTGAGCCTGGACGGCCGTCGATCATTGTTGGTGAGCAAGGGGACAAGATGGAGCATGGAAGACAGTGGTTTGTTAGGTCGTTAGGTGTTGAGAGTTCTGTTACTAAGTGTTGGGTGTTCTGTTTGATGGTTAGGTGGTTGTTAGAGTTCGGTGGTGGGTTGTTACTGCCGTTGACCTCACCTACAAAAGGAGGTGAACAGAGCGACAATGAAGGGGAAAGAAAGAGAGAGGAGAGATCCCAGAGCTCTGTGCTATTCACCCGTGGCCTTCCCGAGCGCTCCAGCTTACCCTAGCGCCTTCCTCAACAAGGTTCGATCACCTGCGCCACTACTAGACAAGGTATGCCCTCCTTTAGCTTCCATTGCCTTCAATTCAACTTTCCTAGGATTCCTTGTGACTTCTCGAGTCGATTCCGATCAAGCTAGAGGCTTCCTCTGGTCGGAATCAGCCCCCAAGCGTCGTCGGAGCTGTTTTCTGGTGGCCTAGGTGGGGGGCTTGGTCCCGGGCACAACCCTGGCCCTAGAGAGTCATCCTTCCTCCTTGGACTTCCCTCTTGCCTCTCCGCTCCTCTGCGCGCCGCTCTACTACCTCCCGAAGTCTCCACCAGAAGCTCAACGAAATCACACCCAGACGCCGTCGCCGGAGAAGACGACCACAGCCATGCCTCCAGCATCGCTGTGCCTCTCCAAGCCTCCAAAAAGCCTCCACGACGCGCTCTAAGCACATCAGAGCCTCCAGATCTAAGCCACGAGCTCTAGATCCCACCAGCGGCCATGCTCACTGGAGGAGACGACGGCGATGACAGGCGGACCTCCACGTTGCCCGATCAACCTCCATTTTGCCTCTTGACGGAAGGGACATGCTCCTCAGTGCTTTTTCGAGCCTCCTGGACCTCTAGATCACGCGTTGTAGCCCTCCAGTATCTTTTTTCTTCCTCAGCGTCGTCGCTAGAGTGCTCCGACGGCGAGGGGGATGGGTAGCCCACTCCAGCCGTTGAAGCTTCGATCCAGACCGCTGGATCTTCTTCACTTCTTCCCTTCTTGCTTCCCATGGGGTTTGATCTCAGATCAGGCCATGGGAAAGCCTCCAATAGCCCCTCCGGCGGAGCTCCGTCATCGGCGACCGTCGATCTTTTTTTCTTTTAAAAAAATGAAAAAAATAACTTTCTTTAAATAAAACTTCTGTTATTTTGGATTTGTTATATTTAGATCCTTTTTTTTATTACAAATAGGTCCTTCCTCTTACATTTAGGTCCTCACACATTTTTCTTAAATCGTTTGAATAAAGTTTTAACTGAGAATATTGCATTGTCTCTCCTGAGCTTCTCTAATAAAGTTTTCCAGGCTTGCAAATTGCATTTAAGCCCCTGATCTTCATTAAAATCATTCTGAATGCATATTTCTCTGGTTAATTTGCATTTTAACCCCTGAACTTTTCTGAAACTCTTCTGAATGCATATTTCTCTGGTTAAATTGCATTTTAGCCTCTGAACTTTTCTGAAATCATTCTAAATGCATATTTCTCTAGTTAATTTGCATTTTAGCCCTTGAACTTTTCTAAAACTCTTCTGAATGCATATTTCTCTAGTTAAATTGCATTTTAACCCCTAAACTTTTCTGAAATTACTCTAAATACATGTTTTCTAGGATAAAATTACTGAATTGCCCCTAAAACTTTCTGATTTCAATATGGATTCTTTTCCTTGCTTTTTTACCTTGGATTTCCACATAATTGCATTGAATGCATGTTTTGATGGCATAATTGCATTTTAACCCCTAGGAACCTTCAATTTGGTTAAAAATGCACAGATTTGCAATTTGACCCTAGATTTCTTCAAAACTACATGAAATGTGTTTTTCTATGTGTTTTTGATGATTTAGTTCCAGAATTTCAGTTTTCATTCAAAATTTGGATTTTTTGCACAAAAGCCCTTGGAATTCTCATCATTACACTCTCACTAGCATTTTGCATGTTTTGCCGCATCTTTTCATACAAGTTTTCTCGCATTTACTTCCTTACATTGTGTCCGCATTCCTAGCTCACTTCAAGCTTGGTTTTCTCATCGTTTCTCGGATTTTTTTTCCGATTTCCCCGTCTTTTGACTTGATTTGGCTTTCCATCGCCTAAGGACGTACATTTAAAGGCTTAAAAAAGCCAACATTGTCCCAAAAAAGAATTATTTTCCCAATTTGATTTTCTCAGATTTCTTCGAGTTTCCGCTGATTTGAGTGACGCTTTCCGAGAATTTCTCGATTTTCACAATTTTCCTCATCGCCCACGGGCGTACAATAAAGCAGCATTCTCAATGGCTACATTTGACCCTCAGATTAACTTTTTCCCTTTTATTCATTTCTTCTCTTCGATTTGACATGTATTTCAGTCATCTTTAGCGTGAGCATTTAGAATAAGCAAGCACACACCCATTAGACTATTGGTAGGTAGGAAACCTAGAAAGACCGAGTTTCTCGAGTGCATGGAGGTGCCTAACCCCTTCCCCATGCCTAACCAGAATCCTTGCCCTTTCTCTGGCCCGCATTCATTTGTGCATTATATCCATTAGGCACGGAGCACACATGTTTTTTTTGCATCTTGATTGCTTCTTGGTTTTCTTGTGTGTTTGGTTTTCCTCATCTTTCCATTAAAAGACTAGGTGGCGACTCCTTTCCTTATCGTTTTTTATCTTCCCTTGGTGTTTCAGAGTCTAGTCTTCTTCTCCGGATTCACCATCTTTACCGTAACCGTATCGGGACTCCTCGAGTGCTTCCACGCTATTGGTAGAGGAGAGTCGTGTTGGGTTCCACTAGCATGGTCACACTATGCCACCGCACATGCACATGACCTAATTCATGCTTTTGTTGACATACTTGCTTTTATTCACTTACTTGTAAGCACTACACTATCACATGTCATATTCATGCCTTTTGCTTCATTGAGTGACTGTTTAGATGCCATGATAGTGTGCTTTATCCCTTTTTTGTAATTGCCATGATTAGGAGAGTAGAGACATGTTTGCCTCCCTATCTGGTTAAAATAAAACACACTCAGACAAACAAATAATAAGGCATAACTAGAGACAAATGCTCAAAATTCCCCATGGTTTAATAAAATGCAAGTAAAAGACACAAAAGCAGATTGCATGAATGATCATTTTAGAAAGCATGCATCTTCTCCTTTGAGTCCATCCACAGTTGCGAAGGACAATTCTGGTAGTCCGTTTTATAGCTTTGGCGTAGGGCGTGTTGCTAGTTTGTCCCCCCTTGTCTGGGGTCGTGTCGGTGTTAGTAGAGGGTACAACTCTATGCTACTACGAGAGATGAGGCCACCAACGCACCACTCGTTCACTGCCTGCGCTTCGGCTAGGATTTAGAATGAGAACCTACTTTTTTGACCAGAGTCAAAACCTAGAATCCATGAGTACGTCCCGTGTGGTCAACCCTATATGGGACATGCATGGTGAGAGAGTGCACTTTAGGACATTCATCTGCATTGTGTGTCATGGCATGCCACTTTAATAACTCGCATTTGTCTTTGCGTTGTTGTCCAGGTTCTGATACCTATTTCTCTTGCCTGTTTTCACAGGTAGCTTGTTGTGAGGTCCTCAGCTAGGAGCTCAGGTGTCTCCGTTCCAGGTGGCCTTCCGTGGTTGTTTTCTCTTGCCTTCTCCAAATTACTGATCACTTTTTGATTGTGGTTCGTCTTAGAGCTCGTGCGTTTGTCTTTGCTGAAGCTCCATTCATGTTCATCTTAGGGAAAATCATGCCCTCACCTACTGCTTGTGTGCTTGGTTACCCCTGATCAAGGTAACATCAGTAAAGAAAAGTGGAAATGAATAAGAAAAGAATGGGATTTTGAGAAATAAAAGGAATGTGGTTTGTCTAGGATTGGACTTATGAATGGTCCTAAAATCCTAGAATAAAACAAGAATTGTGTTTTAACCAGTTACTAGCTAGTTTTTATGATTTTGGTTTTGAGCCCGAGAGGCATTGTATTTTAGGATGGATCTGGTTAGAGATATGAGTTTTGAAAGTGATTTTAGTCTTGGGAAGAAATCCTAAGCAATAAAGAAGAAAGATGAGTTTTGGAAAGGAACATGGTTTTGGAAATGATTTCCAGAAATTTTAAAAGAAAAAGGAAAAAAGTGAGTTTTGAAAAGAGTATAACCCTGGGAACAGATTCCCAAATGATTTCAAAAGAAAGGATAAGGATGTTTTAAACTGGATCTTCAAAGAAAACTAAGTTTTATAAATTTAAAGTTGAGTTTTTGGCTTTTCATTGTTCTTGTGTTTGGGGCGTGTACTAGGTGACTTAGATGTCACTCACGCATGCTTGTTTGGTTTTCAGGTGCAGATTGACTGCAGTCGAGTTTTGGTGTCGAAGTCGGAGCTTCTAGCCGCACATTATTTTTTAGAGGTGAGCCTTAGTTATAGTTATTTAATTTTACTGTAATTAGTGTAATTTTGCTTATGATACTATGATTTAGGTAATGTGCCCAGGTTCGGGGCATTACAGTTTAGGTTATCATCCTAAGTGATAGTTTAGGATATCAACTTAAATGATAGTTTAGGATATCAGCCTGAAGAAAAGGACATGACAGGATATCAAACCTGTTAACAAAAGGAGTGATAGTTTAGGTTATCATCCTAAGTGATAGTTTAGGTTATCATCCTAAGTGATAGTTTAGGATATCAGCCTGAGTGATAGTTTAGGATATCAACCTAAATGATAGTTTAGGATATCAACCTAAATGATAGTGTGACCATGTGCCCGTGCCCGACCCGGAGGGAGGGGGAAGGGGAGGAGACCACAGCCATGCCAATGATGGCGAAGGCGCAAGGATAAAAGAAAAGAAAAGGGAGTCGCCACCTAGTCTTTTAAGGGAAAGACGACGAAAACCACAAAAGGATGAATGCACGAGATGCAAATGGGAAGGCTGGATGTCTGCTAACCAGAGGATGGGTAAGGATTCCTATTACGCACGAGGAAGGTGTTAGGCACCCTCGTACGCCCAAGAAACTCGATCTTTCTAGTCCTATTGCTTGCTAAAGGTTTGAT
>JAMKQA010024122.1:0-24612 GCA_024699735.1 Posidonia australis
TCTAGGATGCAAGGACAAGCTCTAGAACACAGGTATGGGTTGCTGGACAAAGGGAAGATCTCGTGCTTAGTAGCAGATTTTCTGCAGAATGGGACTTTCTCTCAACCAAAGGGTGTGTTGGGTTGTTTTTGGGGTGCCTCTCATGGATGCAAATGGTGCTCTATTTATAGGGATCTATGAGAGGGGTGACTCATGGAAGCTGGAGGGCCTCGCAGACGAAGAGGCTCGAATATTCTCGAGCACATTCGTTGGCAAAGGTAACAGCCGGAAGATGGAAGGTCAATAGTTGCGGTCTGGAAACGGCTGGGCGCTAGCTAGGTGCGCTAGTGATGTGCGCCACCTTGGTGCGCCACATTGGTGCGCCACCTTGGTGCGCCAACCCAGCTCACAAATTTTCTGATTGGGGCTCTGGCTTGCTAATAGGTTTGGGGCTTGGTTTAAGGGTTTAGGGTTTGGGTGATCACATCCAAAGCAACATAAGGATACTCATCTCTAGGTTACCTCAAAATCGGGGTGTCTACACAAAGATATAAAGTGGGTTTGGAAAATGATTTTCAAAGAGATGGTTGGCCCATTATGGAAAATGGTTTTCCTGGTTTTCTATGTGCGGGCCTAGACACCGTGGGACCGTGTCGTTAGGACTAGGGAATGTGATGTCATTTTCTGGTGGTCGGGTACATCTCCTTGGTTGAGGTTGGGGGTCGAGATACTTGAGGCTGAGGATCATTGGGTCTTGGAGGCATGAGACTCCTAGATTATCGCCTCGAGGCTAGGGTTGTGGTTTGCAGGTCGAGGTGTCTTGTGGCGTGATGGGGAGGTATGTTACTCCTATTGTCGCTGTGAGCACTGAGGCTCGGGTGCTATTAGGTGTGGAGGTATGACACTCCCTCCTGAGCACCGTGTGTGGAAGACGCCGTGAGGAGGCATACCCTGTGATGGCCAGTGTGAGTGGGACACATGCCCCATAGTTGGTAGCATTCTGAGAGACAGGACAGCCTTCCTAGGAAGGGGTTGGCTTTGTTAGGGTTCTCTAGGTGGGAGGATCGCAGGACGGTGGTTAGCTCCTGCATAAGGTGATACATCGTGGCAGTGCAGAACGTCGTGGTCGCTTCTCAGTGGACTGTTTGTGGCCAGAGTTTGGTTGCCTGACACCAGGCTTCCAAACTCATTGTGTGTGGTTTTGGCCATTGAGGGCCTTGCTTGTGGCTTTGGGCTAGTAGAGCCTCAGTTGTGGTTTTGGTCGGTGTGAGCCTGGTTTGTGGGGTTTTAGAGAAAATGATTTGCGAAATGTATTTAAAAGAAAATTAATTATGGTTTTTTTTTTCATGGTTTTTCGTGGGGTGCGTGCTAGGTGACTTTTGTCACTCACGTTTTCCTCATGTTTTTGGGTTGCAGGTGTAGACATACTAATGGGTTAGCAGAGTGCATATAGTCTGGAGTCTCGCAGCCGCACACACAGGTTCCTGGTAGTTGATATTTTTCTGTTAGCTTTCAATTTCCTGTAATTTAATTTGTTTTAAATTATTATGGAAATTTGGGGCATTACATTTGGTATCAGAGCACTAGGTTTACTAGGTTGCACTAACCTAGAGAGTCCATAGGTTTTGCATGCATGGTAGAGTTTGCACCTGGTTTCTCCATGGTTTTCGAGTTGTTGTTTTGTCTGTGGTACAGGTACTTTGCCTCTCTCCTTGCGGGATGCCTCCTTGTGGTCGTAAGGGCAAGGCCCCAGTTGAGGAATCTAAGCTCCGAGAGGACGTGGATGGATGGAAGGCTATTCGTGCCGAGTTGTGGAGTTTGGCACACTGGATCTCCCATGCTTTCTGCAAGAGTGGTGTTAGTGAGCCGTTGGGTGACCCGTGGCTGAACCAGTTCACGAAGCTTCATCCGCCGTCGTTCAAGAGCAACGTTAGTGCTGAATAGAGCAAGGCCTGGCTGGAGAAGGTGGTGAAGATGCTGGAGAGCATGGCTTGCCTAGAGGAGTATTGGGTACGACTGGCTACTTATCTGCTGGATGGTGAGGTAGATAGGTGGTGGAAGTCTGTGAGGCGGCTGAAGTTCCCGGACTCAGTCATTGTTAGCATCTAGTGGATGGATTTCGAGGCTACTTTCTATGACAAGTATTTCTCCACTCCTGTGAAGGAGTAGCTTCGCCTAGATTTCTGGAGTCTGGAGCAGGGCACAATGTCGGTGCTTGAGTATGAGACTGAGTTTGCCTAGCTGAATGTTTCGCTCCTGCCTAGGGCTGCGGGTGAAGGTGCTGGGCTGTCGGTGCATACTGTAGAGGACATGGTTGGGATGGCTTATCTCTTTGAGGCTAAGCATCAGATGTCTATGGAGAGTCTTCCCAAACGAAAGGGTAAGTCTACTTTTACTTCTTGGTTCTCTTTCTCTGGTCCTTAGAGTGCCAGTAGTTCAGGTAGCCCAGAGAAGAAGTAGAAGGGGAGGTCCAGTGTTTCCTCTATAGGCTGACGGAGTTTGGCTGGGAGTAGCAAAGCTGGCCTTTGTTAGACAGGGTCCAGTGCTCCTGGTGGGAACTAGTGCTTCAACTGTGGTCAAGTGGGCCATCATATCAATTGTATTGTCCCCATCCTCGACGAACCCTAGCCTCAGTGGTGTGCTATAATTACGGGAAGGCGAGACATGTTTAGAAATCATTTCTAGAACCACTGAAGAAGGTAGGAAGCGCACCACAATAGCTAATTAGGTGATGGGTGTTCACCATTGTAGCTCCAGACGCTGGTACTTTAGGAGTTGTAGTTGAGGGTAAGGATGATTAGTTGGTTTTGTAACCTTCTGTGATTGTTGTAATCTCCTTGTAACGTGGACATCTGCCTGATTGCATGGATGTGGTGTTGTTTTGCTTGGCCATCAGGTTCTTTTATTGTGGTTGGCTGGATGGCCAATGTATTATTTGACTCAAGGAGTCCTTTCTTTTTCCTTTGAGTCTTTTGCGGTGGAGTTGGGAGAGAGACCAGCTAGACTAGCCTTTCATCTCAGTGTGGTAACGCCACTAGGGGAGCACAGTTTGGCATGGAGGTATTTGCGGTCTATCGACTTGATGCTAAATGACAGAGAGTTCGATGCTAGCCTGATCGTGATGGACATGCAAGAGTACGATGTGATACTCGGCATGGATTGGTTGGTGCAGCAGTTCGCTTTGATCAATTGTGCTCAGAGGAGAGTTTATTTTGGAACTCCTGAGGATGGGTCTTTCTTTGAGAAAGATGGGTGTTAGGGTGAGCCTAAGCTTGTCATTTCAGCTATAAAGGCTTATAAGTCTTTGGCCAGGGGTTGCATGGGGTATCTAGCTGGTATAGTTACCTCCACTTCTCCTGAGATGGGCGTTCACAACATCTCTATGGTGTGTGAATATCCCGACATTTTCCCTAACGATTTGCCTGGTATGGCACCTCATAGGGAAGTAGAGTTCTCGATCGATCTGATCCCCGATTTTGGTGTTGTGTCAAAGTCTCCCTATCGCATGGCACCGACAGAGTTGCGAGAGCTCAAGACTCAGTTACAGGAGTTACTGGACAAGGTGTTTGTTAAGCCGAGTGTCTCTTCGTGGGGAATGCCTTTCTTGTTCGTCTGTAAGAAGGATGGCTCACTCCGACTGTGTATAGATTATCGGATGCTGAACCAGATCATAGTGAAGAACAAGTAACCCTTGCCTCGCATTGATGACCTGTTCGACCAGTTGCAGTCTGCATCTGTGTTCTCGAAGATTGATCTAAGGTTAGGGTATCACTAGTTGAGGATACGAGACTTAGATATTCAGAAGACTGCTTTCCGGATGTGGTATGGGCATTACGAGTTCACAATGATGCCTTTCGGCTTGACTAATGCTCCGACTGCGTTTATGGATTTGATGAACAGGATTTTCAACCATTTTTTGACAAGTTCATTATGGGTTTCTTTGATGATGTGTTGGTCTACTCCCCTGATGTGGAGACTCACGCCTTGCACTTGAGGGCGGTTTTGGATACTCTGAGGCATCATCAGTTGTACACCAAATTCTCCAAGTGTGAGTTCTGATTGCGTGAAGTCATGTTCCTTGGCCATTTGATTTCTGGAGAAGGCATTAGAGTGGATCCAGCCAAGGTCGAGGCAGTGAGTAGTTGGGAGCGACCCAGGACTGTGACAGAGATCAGGAGTTTTTTGGGTTTGACAAGCTATTATAGGAGGTTTATTAGGGATTTATCCTCCATAGCCGTGCCTTGACAGAGTTGACCAGGAAGGGAGTTCCGTTTTGCTGGGACCAGAATTGTGAGTCGAGTTTCTAAGAGTTGAAGTCTCATCTAGTTTCTACTCCTGTGTTGACTCTACCTTCTGGAAGTGGTGCCTTCACTATGTACAGTGACGCTAGTGGTGTTGGGTTGGGGTGTGTTCGAATGCAGCATGGCAATGTCATTGCATATGCTTCGTGCCAGCTGAAGGATCATGAGAGGAACTACCCAACCCACTATTTCGAGATGGCTGTCGTAGTGTTCTCTCTCAAGCTCCAACGACACTATCTATATGAGGAGCAGTTTGAGGTCTTAATCGATCATCAGAGCTTGAAGTATATCTTCACGCAGAAGGACCTCAACTTGAGGTAGCATCACTAGGTGGAGTATCTGAAGGACTATGATTTCAGCCTATCCTACCACCCTAGCAAGGCTAACGTGGTCGTCGATGCCCTGAGTCAGCATACGAACGTGTTGGTGAGCCTGATGGTCAAGGAGTGGACCATGCTGGAGGATCTGGTGATTTGCAGGCCGAAGCAGCAAGCTCGGGGAACGGTTGGTGCTTGGGTGGCTAACCTGTCTATTCACCCTAAGTTGATAGAGTTTATTATCACCTGTTAGCAGCTGGATTCGTTTGTCCAGGCTGTGTTTGAGAAGTTGGAGGCTGATGGAGAGCCTCATTTCTCTGTTGGGGCATATGGAGAGCTGAGATATGATATGTGCTTGTATGTGCCCCAGCATGAGGAGGCCAGGCAGAGGTTGTTGGATGAAGCACATCGGTCTAGGTACACTATCTACCCTGATAGTACGAAGATGTACTGAGACTTGAAGTGGAACTTTTAGTGGCCTACCATGAAAAGCGATGTTGTTGACCATGTGGCAAGGTGTACAACCTGCCCGCTAGTCAAGGTAGAGCACCAGAGGCCTAGAGAGACCTTGCAGCCGTTGGATATTCTTGTGTGGAAGTGGGAGCACATCTCGATGGACTTTGTGACTGGTTTGCCGCAGACTTAGAGGAAGAACGACACTGTGTCGGTGATTGTCGATCAGCTAACCAAGTCTTCTTACTTCTTGGCCATTCAAGTGAAGTTTCTGATGCACCGCTTGGCAGAGTTGTATGTCTCTGAGGTGGTTAGGCTACATGGTGTTTCGGTGTCCATCGTGTCGGATAGAGACATGAGATTCACCTCAAGGTTCTGGAGAACTCTGTAGGAAGCTTTTGGAACTGTACTCAACTATAGTAAAGGATTTCATCCTCAGTCAGATGGTCAGACAGAGAGGACTAACTAGACACTGGAGGATATGCTCCGAGCATATGCCTTAGACTTTCAAGGGAGTTGGGAGGACCATCTGCCATTGATTGAGTTTGCCTACAATAATAGTTATCACTTGAGCATCGGGATGGCACTGTACAAAGCCCTGTACGGTAGGCCATGCAGATATCCAATTTGCTAGAGCGAGGTGGGCGAGCATCAGTTGATTGGTCCTACGCATGTGCAATTGTATGCAGACAAGATTGATTAGATTCGTAGCAGGCTATTGGCTACACAGAGTCGGTAGAAGAGCTATGCCGACAGGAGGCAGAGACCGCTGTAATATCTGGTGGGAGACTATGTATTCCTGAAGGTGTCGCCGACCAAGGGTGTCATGAGGTTCGGGAAGCATGGGAAGAGGATGCCAGGAGGATCGATGAGGTTGCTTATCGGTTGGATCTATCACCAGAGATGTCGTCTGTGCATGACATGTTCTATGTCTCCATGCTGAGGAAATGCTTGGTTGATGCATCTCATCTGATTCCAGTTCTGCCAGAAGGGCTCTAGGAAGATCTGTCTTTTGTGGAGGATGCCGTCTAGATTGTTGACTGCAAGAAGCGGGTGTTACAGAATAAGGTGACTCTGCTGGTCTTGGTGTGGTGGCGGCATCATGGAGCCAAGGAGGCCATGTGGGAACGTGAGGAAGCCATCCTAGCCTAGTATCCATGTCTTTTCGCCTACTAGTGATTTCAGAGGCGAAATCCTTTTTTAAGGTGGTTAGGATGTAACACCTATAAATTCATTTTGTAATTATTTACATTTTTAATAAATTTACTCCTAGACAGGTGTTACTGTTCCGAGAGGCCTGTTCGTGTGGTTTTGTGCTTTTAGGCTTGGGAGTCGTGGGCTAGCTTCTATTGCATGTCCTTGTGTGTAGTTGGCACTGTGCATTGTGGCACTATACTTGTGGGCCTGGGTGTGGGTTAACGTGGGGCCTACGTTGGGGGCTGGTCGTTGTGGCTGGTGAGCTCGTGCAGGGTGTCGGTGGCTGGAATGGGTAGGTGAGCACGCGTCCAACTACTACACACGTAGGGCTTTATAAGCCACTTGCGTTGCACTCCTCCATCGCTCGCCGTCCATCTCCTTCTTTCTTCTCCTCCTCCTCGAGCGCACACCTCTCCTTCCCCACCACTCCTTCCATTCCACCTCACCCCTCTCCTTCCCTCACCCTTTCTGTTCCCCACCCATCACCTCCATTCTTTCCCTCCCCTCTATTCAGTGCGTCAGCAAGAGAGAGAGAGAGAGAGAGATGAAGGCTCTGTGGTGGCTTGGTGTCGGAGTGGCGGGAGCTTCGGAGGTCGAGGAAGCTTCCGTGGATCGTGGTCGCTGGTGGAGGTCGGTGGTTGGTCAGAGGGCGCGTTGGGTTGCCAGAGCTCATTTCAAGTACTATCTCGAATTTAATGTGTAGAAATCATGTAAAATAGTAGATATACTTAGGATGCATGTAATCTAGGCTAAATTTAATGTTTTAGAATTTATGGGAATTTATTGTGGTATTTATCAGTATTTATGGCAGTTGGTGTGGTTTTGATCCTTTTGGCCCCTTTGTGCTTGTGAATTTATATCTTGCTGTGTGATGAACGGATTTCGGTTTTGTTTGATGGGATTTGGTGTAGACTCGAGGGTCTACAACATATGTTTTATTCGGAATGTTTCGTAGTTGTTTGGTGGGTCTACCCTTGGTTCCCACTTCGACCAATTTTTTTTAGGGTGCCCTACTGCAGGTTGTTTGAATTCTGACAAAAAATTGGGGGTGTGGGCCGATTGCGCGGGCCACATGCATGGGTTTGGTAGTGACTATGGCCCCTTGTCCTGGCTCTACTGGCGTTCAGCTAAAAATGCCACGGGCATGGGCCAGACGCGTGTTCCATGTGTGTGGGTCTGGCCGGGCATTTTTACGGGGTTTTCTTGGATTTTTGGGAAAATGTATTTCGAATGTAGTGGTTTTCCGGATTGGTTTGTATTGTCCCAGTAAGATGGGATTGTGGAACGTCAATGGTGGTCTCATGGGACACCTGATGTGCTGTTTTGCCAAGGTTTGGAAAGAATTTCCAAAGATATAAATTGGTTTTGGAAAATGGTTTTCAAAGAGTTTCTTGGCCCATTTTGGAAAATGGTTTTCCTGGTTTTCTGTATGCAGGCCTAGACATCGTGGGACAGTGTCGTCGAGACCATGGAATGTGACGACATTCTCGGTTGGTTGGGCACGTCTCCTTGGTTGAGGGTCGTCGGGTCTTGGAGGTATGAGACTCCCTGATTGTCGCCTCGAAGCAAGGATTGTGGTCCGCAGGCCGAGGTGTCTTGTAGCATGACAGCAAGGTATGATATTCCTGCTGTCGCTATGAGCACTTAGGCTTGGGTGTTGTCAGGTGTGGAGGTATGACACTCCCTCTTGAGCACTATGTGTGGAGGACACTGTGAGGAGGCGTACCCTGTGGTGGCCAGTGCGGGTGGGACACGTGCCCCATAGTTGGTAGCGTCTTGAGAGACAGGACAGTCTTCCTAGGGAGGGTTGGCTTTATGAGGGTTCTCTAGGTGGGAGGATCGTGGGACGGTGATTGGCTCTTGCGTAGGGTGGCACACTGTGGTAGTGCAGAACGTCGTGGTCCCTCCTCGGTGGACTGCTTGTGGCCAGAGTTTGGTTGCTTGACGTCGGGCTTCCCAACTCATTATATGTTGTTTTGGCCATTGAGGGCCTTGGTTGTGGCTTTAGCCTAGTAGAGCCCTAGTTGTGATTTTGGCTAGTGTGGGCTTGGTTTATGGGATTTTAGAGAAAATGATTTTGCGAAATAAATTTAAAAGAAAATTAATTATGGTTTTGTTTTTTGTTGTTTTTTGTGGAGTGCGTGCTGGGTGTCTTTTGTTACTCACATTTTCCTCGTGTTTTTGGGTTGTAGGTGCAGACATATTGATGGGTTAGCACAGTGCATATAGTTTGGAGTCTCGTAGCTACACACACAGGTTCCTGGTAGTTGATATTTTTCTGTTAGCTTTTAATTTCCTGTAATTTAATTTGTTTTAAATTATTAGGGTTATTTAGGGCGTTACACTTTATTATCTCATTAATTCACCCATTTGACCACATTTGAATTCACCGCATTCGATAAGTTTCTGGATTGTTGGTGTTAAAGGCTGAAAACTAGGTGTCCAATGTTAGATGCTGGCTTAGCAACGTCTTATATCTGACAACTCAGTAATGCCATATCAGCCACTTTCTTTCTTTGGAAAATTTTGAATTCAATTTTTTCCCTTTTTTGGAAGATTCCTCTAATCATGCATGACACCAATTAACCCATTAATTGATGGAATATGCCTTATCTGTCACAGCTGGCCCCTGTGTGTGTTGAACGCCTCACTTTGGGTGCCCAAATTTGTGTGTTCAACACCTTTGATTTGGAAACTTTTGATTGCAATTGTATAATCTTGCCAATTTTGGATCTTTTTGCCTTTTCTGATCCTCCCATGCCTTTATAAATAGTGGGGCACCCCCAGCCTTTTAGGGCATCCACAATGATCAGCAGATAATCCAGAAGAAGGGGGAAATTACTTGGGACATGAGAGACCTAGACACTTACATACCCACGATCATCCAGACATTATCCAGAAGAGGATGAAATTATTCTGAGAAAGAGAGTAGAGAGATTTTGAGTATTAGTCTTCTGTTAGCTCCAACCACGTCCTGTCATCATCTTGTATTTCATGCATAAAAGGGGGTTTTCATTTCTAGTGTTTTTTTTGCATATCACATTTCATTTTATTGCATGTTGTAGCTAGGCATTAACATTAGTTGCAACTAGGGGAGATAAAACCCCTTGGGTAAGTATTTTCTCCCTTATTTCATATTAACTTTAATTTACTTTGAGCCTTTTACTACATTGTATTAATCCACGTGATTTTGACTCTATTTTGCAAGGGAAAGAAGAAGAAGAAGCTCACCATTGCGGCAACCCTTAGGTAGTACTGGCACTATCCTAAGGTAGTTGAACCCATAATATCCACATCTCTCTAGGCATCTCAAGGGCCAACGAAAGTGAACCGAGAGTGGCAATCACACCAACTTCAACATACATGGAATGAAGAAGTCGGAAACAACAAAAAGGACAAAAGTGTAGTGATGAAAGGCTATGAAACTCGTACACCTAGAGCACTACCTTCGAAAAATCTCGTATCCACAAACTGGCAATCACGATAGGACAGCTAAAAGTGTCCCCATGCTAAGGTGAGCACGCCCTCTTCCTTCTTCTTCTGTTTCCTTGCAATTTTATTTTCTTTATTTTTCACAAATTTTGGGGTTGTGGCAAAATTCCTCATAGTGTTTTGAGGTACCACGATCTATTGGTTGTGTGGTTGTTTTTAACATTTAAATGCATACAATCACTCCTCCTTTAGTTTTGATTCTTGGGAATAGGGGTGATTGATTAAAAAAGGTTTTTTTTTTTTGGAAAAATAAATGTAAGTACATTAAACGTCTATTTCTCTATGTTCAACGTTGAATGCCAGATTTTCAGCGTTCAATGTTGAATGTGCTAGACTTAGTGTCCAACGACTCTGAACAGAATTCAGTTCTATTTTCAAAATTTCTCTTCATTTTCTTTTTTATAACTGGCCTAAAGATCAAGGTGTGTGGTGATCGGCTTTGCCATAGGGACCAGAGCCTTAGTTTTTGAGTGCTTTTTGAAAATCCAAATAAAAATCGATGTTTTCCCTATGACTTGCATGGCCCTTATTGGAAATTAATTTGATTGTGTCTTTCCTTGGGTTATGTAAATAATTGCTCTAGTCTGGAACACCTCTGTTGTGAAAGGATTGAGAGAGGTGTTTGTGTTGTCATTAGCATACACAAAAGTTACATCTTCTCTCCCTTGACTCTTGTAAAAGTTAATTAGAATCCCAAGTTAAGAATTGTGTTCTCCCACCCTCCTTCTGTGGTTTGCTTTGGTTTACCTATTTGATATGTGAGTGACCTGACTAATCTTGAGTACACCGGACTCTACATCTACGCTGTAGGGATCTTAGTGTGCTCAGGCTCCCCCAAAGATCCTCAGGAGTTGAGGTAGGGGGTAGCACCCAAGAAAAGGAATTTTGTTCTATTAAGTGAGGAGCCATAGACAACCCTTAAAGGAGGCCATACCCAAACCTAGGCACCCTAAGAGTCACACAGGTGCTAAAACACTAAATCAAAGAGAAAACCATGAAGTTAAACCCTTAATCGTTGCTTGAAAGTGTTTATGTGCAGCTGCTTGGAATAGGAGTGTTGAATGCCTAATTATTAGCGTCTTACATTAGATGTCCTAAAAGTAGTGTTTAACACTTTGGTTGTTTTTTCTTATGATATTTGGGTGTTTTATGGTGAATGATAAGTGCCACAGGGACAACATTTGATTAGAGAATTTAAACAGACCAATTGTAGTTTGAGTTTCCTTTTAGAGACTTGCATTAGCCAACAAGCTCTTTTGTAATCCTTTGTAACTCCTTGTAATCTTTTCTAGGGAAAAAAATAGAGAGAGGAAAAAAAAAAGAAGAGAAAAAAAGAAAAGAGGAAGAAAAAGAGAAAAGAAAAGAGGAAAAAATAAAAAAGGAGAAATCAAAGCCTAGATTGTTGAACGTTGGTTTTATAGCGTCTTGTGTTGAACGCTAGAAGGTTTGGCGTATTACGTTGAATGCTAATTTTTCTTGCATCTTACATTAAATGCCTTGTTTAAAGATTTCTACCCTCTAGATTTCTGACCAGTTTAGTTTAGGTCAGTTCAAATTGTTTGATTCATCGAAAAGCAAGGATGATGTGCAGAGAGCCTTTGGTAACTGTGTAACAGAAAAATATTCAATGATGTGTGCATAAGCCAACTTAGTGTTGAAAAAAATTCAAGGTAGGATCGTTAGAGGCCATTACTTTAGCATCTTACGTTAGATGCCGATCAGCTAGTGTCTTACGATTTACAGTAACTTAAGCCAGAATAGGAGTAAAACTACATATTTGAATTTGAGGTGGGACACCCTGAGCATAACAGAAGTCACTGAGGACGAATCTACCATGAGAATATTCCATCCAACCACCAAAGAAGAAATGGATCCCAACTCGATCCAATATCAACCCATGTGTCGCTTTCTTTATAGTGACACCAACCACCTCGGCCCATTAAATCAACAAGATAATAATCTCCATCATGGTCAATACCATCCTAGTGAAGGACTACGAAGGCCCATTGCAAATCGCATCCTTGAAGGTTTATACCAAGGACGACTCGGAAATGCACCGCCAAATACCCAACACTAGGGGCAGAGAAATGACCCAAATGGAGGAGTACGAACAAAGGCCAATCCTTTGTTCTTTGAGTAACCACAGTAGCTGCCACATGGCGAGTATAGAGAAAGAATCAATCTAGTTTTCTTCGGTAAGCCAGATTGGAATTTTCATCATCAAGTTCCTTTTCAGCCATATGTCAATCAAGCTTCAACCTCTGAAGCTCAAGGCAGGCTCAATAACTTAGCAGAAATGAGGAAAATGCTCAGCATGCTGGGAGCACACACTCAAGCTCTATCTTCCTTTGATATGAACAAGTTCCCTCCTGTTTGACTACCTCTAGGGTTCAAGTATCTAAAGACGCCCAAATTCAATGGAGTTATGAATCCTCAGAGCCACATCATGAGGTTCCAAATGGAGGCCATGCCTTATTGCCATAACTTGGGACTCCTTATCCACCTATTCTTCTATTTTCTTGAAGGAGAGCCCATGGAATGGTTCATGTCACTGAGCAAGTAAGAATTGAGCAGCTTTGAGCAAATTCAAGAAGGCTTCCTATTCAAATACCAACATAAAATTGATCCAAAGCCGACCTACCTCGATTTGGCAAAGGAAATGATGAAGCCTAATGAATATTGGTTCACTTATGCTAATTAATGGAGAGATATGGCCTTTAAGTCTAGCTTAATAATCCCAAAGAGACAAATGGTCCAAAAGTTAATAGCAAATACCACAAGACCAATGAAGAAAGAACTTGTTAGCGCCTACTGCCCATCCATTTCAGCATTATTTGAGGTAGTAGCATTAGTCATGGAGAATATCTATGAATTCGAGATGGAGGAACCACAACTACTTGAAGACATCAATTAAATCACAGTCAATCGAATTCAAGGAAGTAGGGGTAGCAACCATCATGGTAATAAAAGGCAACCATGGAGGCAACCATAGTCCATCCCTTGTCAATGGCAAGCTTCGATCCAGCTAGCGCATCACCAAGAGCTAGTTATCGCACAAGTGCTAAGAATACAACAAGTTCAACCAACATTGAGGTAGCAACTTCCAACAGTCTCAAGCAAGCATAAGGAGGAGGTTAGGATTTCATTTGTGCGAGGTAGTTGAAATTTGTTGGATGTTTTCAAGAAAGACAAAACAATGCCAATGCCTGTGCAAGAGCCCGAGCCAATGCTAGAGCCTGCACATAAGCTAGAGCTAGAGTCAACGGCAAAGCCCGTGAAAGTGTTCAAGCCAATGCCAGAGCTTGCACTCAAGCTAGAGTAAGAACCAATGCCAATGCCTGTGCAATAACCCAAGCCAATGCCAGAGCCTGCATCTGAGCGAGAGCTAGAGTCAAAGCCAAAGCTCATGCAAGAACCAGTGCCAATGCAAGAGCCTGCACCCATGCTAGAGCAAGAACCAATGTCAATGCCCGTGCTAGAGCCCTCACCAATGCTAACACCTATGCTAGAGCAAGAGCTAATATTTGTACCGTCCGACCCAAATATTGTTGACTCAACTGAGATAGGGGCAGAAAATGAGCTTACTGCATTTTCTTGCATCAAGAAACTATTCCCTCATCCACATAAGCCTCTTGATACATCAACTACTAGAAAATTTATCCTTGTAGTGAACTAGAGCCTTCAAAAGTTCATCAAGCACATGCCAAAGAAATAGATCTCGTGCATCAATAGGGTCAACCATGCTCACAAGCCAAAGTTCAGAAAAATACTTCAACTAATGTGGCTTGTGATACAAGGGGTAGAACATCATGTGCATCCATAAGGTTGCCCTCCTCTTTCAAGGCAAGATACAGATTATGCATTTGACACTGGTTAGGAAGCCAGGAGCACGATCCTCTGGGTTGAATTCATCATCAATCAGCATGGAGGAAAAAAGCGTCTACTAATGGAGGCTTCACTAGGGGTAGCCCCCTGACTATTGTAAATAAAATTTTCTTTTTCTTTCCCTTTTCTTTTGTTCATGGAAAATATGTAAAGAAAATACCCTTAAAAAAAGAGAAAAAAAGAGTAAAGTAAAAACTAAATGACATGGCAGTCCTACCACACAAGCATGGGAAATTGAGATCACAATGGGAAGGACCATACTTAATAATAGAGGCAAATCTAGACAACGCCTATTGTATGGCTAGAGAGGATGGCACTAGGCTTGAGCATCCTTGGAATGTACTGCATCTCAAAAGGTACTACCCTTAACATGAACACTAAGTTTATAGACTGCTTGAGCTTGCAAACCAATTGTCTCACAAGATTTAGGAACCTTGTTCTTAGCCTCATCTCACAAACACATTGTGGGAAAAGGGGATCAAAGGTTTGACACTTAAATGGAGGCAAGCCTTTAAGGGTTCCCCCTTTGGTCCATGAATAACAAGTCCACACACTTCCCTAGAGTCAGACATGCTATCATAGCATAAATCTTAGTAAGTTGTGATTTGGTAGATGTCCAAGGCTAAACTCAGAAGCATAAAAGAAGGGAGTGCACCAAAATAAAAAATGATTCAGTCCATTAATAATAAATATCTGTAAGATGTAAGAAGATCCCTTTGTTGTGCATCGCTCCTGGTCTGATGTGGAAACCCGAGATCTAATGTGAAGTTGAGGTCATGGGTTCACCAGCTCACCGAATCGATGGCTAGATGTCGTTCGGTGGCTTCCTTGTGCTGTGTAAGATCTTTCCCTTCAAAACAATTAAGAAAAAATAAATAGAGAAAATGGATTAGATTAGGTGTAGTAAACAAATAACAAATGAATATCAAAAGAAAAACTTAAACATGCAAGTAAATACCAACCGGGGGATGGTTCCTGACATGCAAAAGCCATGGGCTAACCTATGTTATGCAATGGATTTATGTAATAATAATAAATGCAAGAATTGGAAGATAATCCCTTCACTCTCGTACACTGTGGAGTAGATGAGGAAGTGGAGGCCTGGAGGGAGCTCTAGAGGTGCACTTTGGCTAGGAATGGGACATGATCTCTGGGATCTACGATACTCATAGAATTTTGGCAAGGCTTCACGTAGGATTTTTCTCTCTTTGGGTAACCTCTCTCTAGATTTGGAAGGCCTCCCAGAACTCAAGGTTTGAGGGTCTATTTATAGGCACGAGGATGTCTGATCTTATCAAAATAAGTCAAGAATATATCTAGATATTGAATCTGCTCGAAAATTCAAAAAATGGGATATTTAGGACTCGCCATTGGTCGGACAAATGACATATCTAGATGTGTCACCATAGGGTTTGGCGATAGCCCAAAAGTTCTATTTTTCGGTGTGGAAAAATTGACAAAAATCGTCTTTTACAAACTATTCGCTGCTCCTTGTGGCAACGAGCTCTAAATATCTCCACGTTTAAAATAAAGAAAACATGGAATATCTGGAAGATAAAGTAGAAGATCCTCAATCTTGTGATCTAGGACGCCTTAAAGGATCCTATCCTAGATGACTCTGAGAAATGCGAAAATGGGATATCTACAATATCCATTGGACGAACACTTAAAACACGGGTGAGATCGTAGATGCTAGGATAGTGTGTTATCATAGCATAAATCTCAATGAGTAGTGATGAGTAGGCACCTACCAAAAAAAAAGGAAAAGAAAAGAAGGCAACAAAGAAGCTATTCATTGACCAAAAGAAAGTGGGACAGGAAAAGATGACAGCAAAGAAGTTGTCCAAAGGAAATGAATGAAAAGACGGCATTAAAGAAGCTGTCCAGAGTCAAAAAAAAAGAAAAAAGCAAACAAAAAAAAGGGAAAAATCAAAAGCATAGTAGGATTCGACCTTGGGCCAAGGGAGTTAGAACTCCGAGTCAAGCCATAGTCTCACAACAAGACACTATCCTCTCTTCCCACACCCTACACTATCTAAACAAGGGGTAGGAACTTAGGACTAGGGGTAGTTAGTACTTGTAGATATCCCATTTTCATAATTTCCAGAGTTCATCTAGGATAGGAACCTTTGAAGCCCCTTAAATCACATGGCTACGGATCTATAACATATTCTCCAGATTTTCTATGACTTCTCTATAAACATTTATGACTTTTCTTGATTCAAGGTCATTAGCTATGGCAGAGTTAACTTGCTCGAGTTAGTGGCAAGTTCGAATCCCTTTGAGTATTTTAATCTTAAAGATCACATGGCTAAGGATCTATAACATATTTTCCAGATTTTCTATGACTTGTTTAAAAACATTTATGATTTTACTTGATTCAAGGTCATTAGCTTTGGCAGAAATAACCCACTCGAGCTAGTGACAAGTTTGAGTTCCCTTGAGTATTTTAATCTTAAAAAAGATGTTTTTATGATTTTATGGAATTTTTGAAGACTTTCAGATGTTTAAAAGATCTCTATGAAATAAGATAAAAGACAAGGGGTAAAATGAAAAAGACTAGGACGATGCCTATGCCACAGGCGACAAGTGTAGTAGCCTCTTCAACAGGTGACAAGACTAGTCGCCAGCTAGATAGGCGACTAGGTACTTTAGGCGCCACACGTAATGGCGACGAGTACCCTAGACCTTCTCTCTCTTATATTTTATCATCTCGGGCTTTAATATAATATATGGGACATTTATAAATATTATCATGAATTTTCCCATAATAATTATAATTCCTATAATTTTCCAATATTTAAATACCTATGCATATCATTATAAATGCCAAATAATTTCAGAAAATTATTGAAATTCGGATGACTTGATAATTAAGATCACTTATCTTTATTTTTACCAAAAATGAGATTTTATAATAAGTTATCACATTTTAATGTTATAGCTTATATTTAATTCAAGATAATGCTAAAAAATAAAGATAATATCCAAAGTATCTCTGGATGATTACCAATCTATGTTAAAATTGATTTTAAAAGATATTTTTTTTAATTATTGGAGATTTGAATTTTCAAATTTGATTTACTTAGCTTTTAAGTCTAAAATTAAATTTGGAATGTATTTGAAATCTTTCTATTACGAATGTGATCTTAAATCATTGATTTGATTGTTATTTGTTAATAGATTTGCATGAAGATATTTTGAGATCTTGATTTTCAAAATAATTCCGTTTTAGTTTCTCGACGCCACATGGACCGACAACTTGCTAACATGGTAGATTTCATGTCAGTTGGCAATTGATTCACCGCATGCGTTAAATCCGGGATCTTCAGCCTTGTTGCCTGTTTGAGTTGCAACTAATATCCCTGTCGCCTTTTCATGGGGTGATGTGATCTAGAAAGACATTTTTTGCTGTATTTACGATTTTAATCTTGGTCATTGATCTCCCACTCGCCATTGACGAGATCTAGAGCCCCTAAACTCTATAAATTCACCCCCAGGTCAAGAGTTTGAAGGGAAGGCACATTAAAATCTTAAGGAGTCACCTTGAAACCCTAGAAAGGAGAGAAAGAGAGAAATCCAAAGAGGGAGAGAGAGAGAGAGAGAGAGAGACATAGTCCCTTCTCCATGTCCATCTTCTCCTAGAAGCTTCGATCCTAAAGATCTAGCCTCTTTCAGAGCTATAGTGTGTCTCTGGAGCTCCGTCCATCGGCCTCCACTTTCTCCAACCCCACGTCACAAGCACCAAGGGTGAAAGGAGCATTGTCTTCCAATTTATTTCATTTTACTTCACATAAAGCATTGCATTCATAATTGTCCATGGCATATGCATGCAGGGACAACCCTCAGTTAGTATTTTATTTCATTTATTCATGTTACTCGTTGTTTATTTCTAATATTGTTTACTGCACTTAGACTAATTTAGATTTCTTTGTTTGTCTTGTTTATTTTGAAGGGAAGGATTCTACATTGCATGAGGAAGCCATTGGGTAGCATCCTGCCGTCAACCTAGTGAACCAAGAACCCACACAACCACAACTACTATCTCTTGTAGGCAACTTGTTAGCTGACTTCAGCAAAGAACAAGTGGTGATCACAAAGGCCGTCAAAGTGAGTGGACACGACGACAATCTTCATGAACCCCCAAATCCATATCCATAGATTTTCTGGCAATCACGGTGGGACAGGTTTAAGTCAACCCTCGTGCTTTGTAAGTCATTCACTTCCTCCTTTTTCATTTATTTTATTTTATTTTATTTCTAGACTAAGGTGCAGTTTTATGGTTTGGAAGTTGTGCGAATAGGGATTTGTGACGACCAGACAATTGTAGTTTTTTTTTTCTAGTAAATAGTTTCCTATAATCCCAACTGCTACTCGTAGCCTATATAGGTGGTGACATATAGCGGAACCTGTTCATTAGACGATGGGATCTATAGACCATTTTTCCCTGCAGGCTCTTTTTTTTTTTTTGGGCCTACAATGGTGAACAACAACTCTGAATAGAAACTCCATTGTTTTTTCATAGTTCTTTTTCTTCTCTTATCATAATTGGCCCAAGGACCAAGGTGTGAGGTGATTGGCTCTACTGTAGGGACCGGAGCCTTAGTCCTTGAGTGCTATTCAAAATAAAAATCAATGTTTTCTCTATGACTTGTATGGCCCTTGTTGGGAACTAATCTATTTGAGTCTTCTCTCGAGTTATACAAAATAACCACTTAAATCCTAAGCACGTCACTGCAAAGGACTTAAGAGAGGTGTTTTGTGTTGTCATTTACATTCACAAAGGGTACTTTTGTGTTCTCTCTTGATTCTTGTGGAAGTAAGTTAGAATCCCAAGTTAAGAATTGTATTCCCGTTCCCCCTCCCCCTTTCTGTGGTTTGATGTGCTTATGTGAGTGAAAATGCGAGAGACCCGACTAAACCTTGGTACACTAGGCTTTACCTTAATAGGGTAGCGATCTAAGTGTGCTCAGGCTCCCCAAAGACCCTTAGGAGTTGAGGTAGCGGTAGTACCAAGGAGGAGAAATTTTATCCCATTTGTGCAACCTCAGAACCCAGAAGAAAAGCCTTTACTCCCTCGCTATAGGATCCCAAACAAGTTGTATGAATGCAGGTTAATTAATCCACTAATTAACTATTTTAACAATTAAAATCCGCATTCTGTTTGAAACATATCTATTTAATTGGCTTGTTTGGCAAATTTAGGTTGTTGGAATAGACAAGCAACTATGCCACCTTTTTGAACGCTGCCTCTGTCTTCCACCAATCATACAGGCGACGAGTCCTTATGCCACACATATCAGCAATGTCAGGCAGACAAATGTACTAGTTGCATTGCTTGTAGGGTTGTTTGTGCTTGCATGATTACAGGTTACAAGAACGTTTGGAGTAGTGCCCTAGGTCTGCGTTTTCTTTATTAAACTTAGTTGTAAACATTTTCTTGTATTTCATTTGCATTAAAGTTGTAATTTTCATTTTCTTAGAAAACTTGTAATTGGTTAAAAGTAGTGTAATATAGAGTCTGTAACTCCCCTTTATCCTGAGAAGAGGAGGAACAAGAGAATGCCATGTCATCACGGCTTACCATTCCTACACCAACTACTCCAGCATGCCAACCACCTCGACATCTATGGGTTAGGAAAACAGTTCCATGGGCCAGCATGGGTTCCTTTCCAATACCCTAACATCATCTGGAAGTCTTTATGAGCAAGGAAGAGAAGGAGAGATGAGCTGTGCCCAAACCTAGAATACCCCTTCGACCATCAATTCTCATACATTACTTGGAGGGACAATCAACTAAGCTCAATTTATGGCTCATTATAACTTCTCAAGCCCACAATTTCCAAATACCCATTGCCTTTCCTCCCCATATCACTAGGGCCCACTAGCCTCACCTCTTATGGGAAATACACATATAGTGTCACCAAGCCCAACCTTAAACTTCCTAACACAAGGCTCGTCGACCCCGTCCTCTATTTCATATCCTATGATCCCAGTCTGCTCTTCTGTCCAACAAGCCATACAATCCACACCAAGCTACCACTCATATCATCACCAAGGGACAACTCCGCTCCATCATACCTTGTCCTATGCCTAGGGTTAATCCTCCTTCCCTCCTCAATATGGTACTCTTCTACAACAGTAGCTTCATCAAATTCAAGGGTATCAAGGCCAGGGATAGTCAGTCACTTCAGGGTTGGACGTTAAGAAGATGATCGCAGATGCACTTGTAGAGGCGAGGGTTACATTAAAAGCACCAATCGACTTTGACACTTTAAGATTCCACCACTTCACTCTGTTACCCAAGTTCAAGTTGCCTAAAACACCAAAGTCGATTGAAAGGATCTCTATGGATCTAGGATTTTAACATGGTTTCGGTAGGGCATCGCTAAAAACTAATCTCTCTGGGCAACCTCTCTCTAAATTTGGAAAGCCTCCCCTAAAGCTTAGACCTAGGGGGTATTTATAAAGGTTGGGACGTCAGATCTCATTGAAAACGAGTCAAGGAAATATTTAGATATTAAACCAGATTTGAAAATTTGAAAAATGGATATTTTAAACTCGTCGCTAGTGGGAATGGCGACATATCTAGATATGTAACAACCATGGCCAACGACTACCCAACAGATCCTATTTTATGCTGGTGTAGAAAAATAGACGAAAACGTATTTTACAAACTAGTCGCCTCTCCTTGTGGTAGCGAGCTCTAAATATCTCTATGTTTAAAAATAAAATCCAAACTAATCAAGCAAATATCTAGTAATAGAATGCGACTCATTTCACAATTTTCAAATCCTCTTGAAATTGTTAGAATATTCTAGAAAATATTTGAATTCAAAATCAAATTTTAAATCCAAATTCAAATTTATAAAATCCCCAATAATTACGAGAATTATGTTAAATATATCTATAACAAATTCCAATCTCGTAACTAAATAAATATTTGAAAATTAAGCACATGTTGAAATTGTCTTTCTAAAGTATAAATAATTCTAGCATTTAAAAAGTAATAGTTAATATCATATCTCATTTTAAATCATGATAAAAATATATGATATTAATCTTGGTGTCACTCATTTTTCTAGAAATTTCTAGAATATTCTGGAATTGATAAGGATTTATATGATATTAAATAATTATTCAAGCACATAGAAAATCCTAGAAATTATAATAATTATGGGAAACATCATGATAATATTTATAAATGTCCCATATATTATATTAAAGCCCAAAATGTCAAATTATCTTGAGAAAAAATTCTAGGATTCTCATCGCTTGTTGGTGTAGTGACGAGTCTAGTAGCCTGTCTGATTGGCAAGTAGACTTGCCGCCTATCACATTTGCAACATCTTGATAATTTTGTGTTCTACCCCCTATCTTTTATGTTAAATTTGCAGAAACTCTTTAAACGTTTGAAAAATACTCAAAAATCAAATAAAATCATAAAAACACCTTCTTTAAGCTAAGAGTACTCAAATCTGCCACCAATTTCAGTAAGATGAGAGCGCTAGCTTTGCCACAACTAACAACTCACACCAAAAACATACAAGGGACTCAAACCTACCACCATCTTGAGCGTGTTAGCTCTGCCACAGCTAACAACCTTGAACCAAGTAAATGAAGAATGTCTTTAAGAAAAATCATGAAACTTTTGGAAAATAAGTCAGAAATCCTCAGTCCTTTGATCTAGGGCACCTCAAAGGTTCCTATCCTAGACGACTCTAGAAAATGCAAAATAGGATATTTACGGCCATGAGATGGTTTAACACACTTACAACATACGACCTCAGTGACTTCAAGATTGTGTTGGACAAGTTCCTACAGCAATTTGTCCACCACATCTAGCACAAGCCTACTATTGTAGATCTCCTCGCCGAAAAGATGAAACCGAAGAGGATTTCGCCACCTTCGCGAGCAGATAGAATGATATGGTTGCCAGATCAGAATGTCACATCCCAAAAAGCTAGGCAGTTGAAGTTATCGCTCGGAGAACTACTAGAGCACTAAGAGTGGGCCTACTGATAAACAACTTCAACACATACTCCCAACTGTACCATAGAGCCATAAGAGTCCTCTACAACAGAAAGGACTTACACTTCCTAGAGTATTAAGAAAAAGGAAAGAAGAAGACCTCAAGCTACACATACGAGGGCACCACGGGCAACATGGTGTAAGTTGGGCAGTATCAAAGTCAGTCAGTCCAATGCTAGGGTTCACTAGTGCAACGCCAAGAGCAGCCCACACATTACTGGCCATAGTACCAACAGGGGCAGATTCAACCAGTGTAGTAGCAACAATAGCTCCAGTACCAGCAACCTCCAATCTACCAAGTCCATGCTCAATAGGGGCAACCATAGAGGCAGAAAAGCTATAACGCCATACTTCCACCGCAGAACTATCATAGGCGAAGCTATCCACCACTTCCAGAGCTGCTCGTTGTCGTTTTTAGAATACTAGTGGAGAGTGGAGATTTGCAACCTCTGGCACCAACCCTAAACGCTCCAAACACCGGCCTATCGAAGTATTGACCATACCATCAGAAGGATGGGTATACTCTTGAGGGGTGTTTCACAGTCAAACATAAAATCTGAGCTGAAGGACCAAGGGGAAATAATGTGGACAGAGCTAAAAGAAAGACTGAAGGCAAAACAGCAACATGAGATGTAGATTCATCAAGACCCCATGCCTGATCATTTAGTAACCCACATGGAGGTCAAGGACACCCAGCCAGCTGCTCCACTAGAACCAACACTCATCTAGCGCATACAAACAAGCCTCGACCTAGAGCCGTGGAGTACCAAAGAAGAGGTACAAGATGCACCAGAGATGCCTAAGTTGGGGATATGGGTAGAGGAGGATGCAGATGAGCATTGGGAAGACACTTTGGGATAGGAGACTCAAGACAACGACGAGCCATGGGATGAGGAAGAAACCAATGACCGTGACAACTTCGAACTAGCCAGAGAGATCATCACAAAGTTCGAAAAGGAAAACATCGTCTTCCAAGATGTGGAGCTACCATACCTGATGAGCGATCGTACCCATTGATCATCAACGCGCACATCAACGACTGTTTACTCCACAGGATAGTCGTCGATACTGGTGCCAGTAAGAGCATCTACTCTCTATCCACCTTGAAGTCCCTAAACATTGAAGAAATAGAGATTACTAAGCATCACTTCCCCTACATAGCTTATGACAACAATCGAAGGGAAGCAATCGGGATAATTCAGCTAGACGTCACTACAGGTCCCCTCACTAGCACCACCATGGCTATAGTAATCGAATAAGATCTAGCCTAATCATTAATTCTAGGAAGAGCCTGGTTGGCCAAAGTTGGCACTGTAGCATCTCCTATACGTCAGCTTCTCAAGTTCAAGCACCTAGGCGAAGTAATCACCATCACGACCAATCACTAAATATACTCTAGGGTAACATGGGAACCCACAACGTTGGAGTCGGGGGAAGAAGGACCCTCACTAGTGCTACAAGATGAACAACCTCCTGAGGAATGGTACGACACAGACCCTTAGTATGAGAAAAGGCCATATTCTCAAATGTTCTAAGACATGATGGGGAGAGATGCTGACCTACTGTCCGTATATGATGAGTACGCTGATCAAGATGGGTACAAGATAGAGGTGGCCATCAACTTACTATGCTAGTTCCCTCAGTTAGTTCATGCCAGAATCAAGCCTTCGCCCAAGCCTCCAGATCTGACAGAGTTAAGTGAGCCCACCAGGAGCATTCATGACTACATCAGCCAGGAAGAGACTGGGAAAAGCATTAGCCTAATCGAACTCTCGTAGAGACACCAAGCCACCAGGGGCATGTCGGAGGAACCAAACCAAGCAGAGTCTGAACAGGATCCTCACAAGGCGAGAACAAGGTGCAAACCGAAAGAAAAACAACAAGATGCGCCACAGGTACCCAAGTACTCAACAAAAGGGGTAGGCTCCTATAGCCGTCCAATAGGTATACCCCTCCATTTGGGGAAGGAAGTATGTAATTCGACCAAGCCCGACTAGGGGCATGGTCATTTTATTCTTTGCAAAAAAATTGTAAATAAGACATTAATTTCTTCCTTTGTCATTTCATTTATTTTTCTTTGCTTTCTTTGAATGTTGGGTTTAATAATAGCAATAAAGAAAATAATAATAATGATTGATGAGTATGTCACACCCGACAACTTATAGCATTTGGCAAAATTGCCAAAATATTACCTAAGGTTTTCTAAGAAAAGGATGTAACATTCAGGGAAGGTCCACCTAATGGGTAGGATGACCTAAAGATACCCTTCATATTAATGGATGTTACATAAACTTTAGCAGTATGCCCTTGATTAACATACTAAAATCTAAAGAGGGCCTATGACCTAGTACTAGCTAAGGAAGAAAGTTATCTCCAATATAGAAAAGAAGCTGAGCAATGTAAGCTCAAAGCTTGTACAGGGAGATAAGAGCAATGTGGGCTTAGAGCTTAGGCATATCATAAAAATTGCTCACCCTGTATAAGCATGGAATCCTAGCATAAGTCAAGAAGGTTGTGATGGGTGAGCGCATCAAAATCAAACAACCTAGAAAAAGAGCCCAAAAGAGGGGAGTGCATGAAAAAGCAGGTATGCCATCATAGCATAAGTCTAGAAAGCAGTGATGAGTGGGTACTCAAAATGGAGTGAGAAAATAGACGCGTAGGTGTGTCATCATAGCATAAGTCCTAGAAGGCAATGATGGGCGGGCATCTACAAGAAAATGACAAGAGAAGGGAACCCCAAAAGAAAAGAAAAGAAAAAAGAAAAGAAAAGAAAAAAAGCAAAAGCCAAAACCCTTAGATAGCTACAGGTGCATTAGGGCCAACCATCGACGAGCGGCACTAGGCTACTGTAGACACCCCAATTTTACCAATTTTGCAGGATGGGTCTGGTGGTTGAGCTCAAACCCCTTAACCTAGGCCATTTGGTTCATGGAAACCCATTTGGGCCCATGAAG
>JAMKQA010024124.1:0-48304 GCA_024699735.1 Posidonia australis
TTTTTTTTTTTAAATAGGTGGGTAATATATTATATATCACTTGGCTATGGAGTCACTACCATGTATTAGATTATATAAAAATTTTATAGTCCTGAAGTAAAGTCCAAGATATTATAGACCAAACATAGTAACAGATCTATCAAAATACAAGTCACTATTGAAGTCCTTAATTTCCATTGCCTTCCGCAGCCTAGAAGGGGTCATATAAGGCTTCTTTCGATGCAGGGATCCCAACAACAAGCGTGCTTGAGCCAAGCACGGAAACTCCAATAGTTGAGACAATGGTTTGGACTGCAAGAGTGGCCCATTCCGAGTCCCAGGCCTGCTGCATATTATTCAAGGATTAGTTGAATTCAGTGCCAGAATTCCCTGAAATACATTTTCTCTCCAAAAAATGATTAGTGCAACAATATCAGCAATAATATTCTCAGGTGCTCTAAAATTTAGTCTAAACACCTTATTATTCCTTTCCTTCCAAATTACCCAAAAGAAAGCAGAAACCATAAAGTTCCACTGAAATTTATTAATAGAATATTTTACAAACTTATTCATGGAAGTGTCACAGAGGTTGGTATTATATGAGACTACAATGTTAGACAGGAAAAATGACCATATTTGAATTGTAGAAGGACAAGTAAATAATAAATGTTTAGTTGATTCACAGCTAAAATCACATGAAGGGCATGCAAGATGTCCCAGCCATCCCTTTTTCTTTAGGTTTTCCTTGAAAAGAATCTTATCCTGGATTGTCATCGATACAAATAGTTTCACTTTTATAGGAAGTTTAGGTTTCCAAATATTCTTATGTAAAGAATATCTAATTACACCATCATTAAGAATATTATAACAACTCCTTACTGAATAAAGGTTAATACTTGTTAGGGCCCATACAATGATATCGGGTTCTCCATTAAGATGGAGATTATAACTATTTTAGAAAAGTTTTCAAGTTGATTTTGCAAAATGTCCAAATTAGGATTATTACCCTTGGGATTTTGAAATAGACCTGAGAAATCAGTATTTAATTTATTCCAAATTTTTTATATAGACCCTTTTTTCTGTCTTGATACAAGATGTAGCTCTGGCAAGGAATTTTTTTGAGTCCCAAACCGATGCCAAGTATTCTCTCAGAATGTAGTGTTTTTTCCTCCATTGATCTCAAATTTGGAGAAGGTATTCACAAAAGGCAAGCATCTCCTAAGTACCCTCCACAGAGAGGAGCCACAGGAGTATACATTTAACAAGACTCCAAATTCATTCAATGAGAAATACCAGGATTTAACTAGTTCAACCCATTTAAGGTTATTGGTACCCACTAACAATTGCTACAAAAATTTACATTTAAGAGCAATTCCAAAGGTTTTAATATTGATTATGCCCCACCTCCCTTACCTTTTGGAGGATTTAACTAGCGGCATAATATTTGCCAATTGACTAAATTATAACCCTTTTTATTTATTTCGGGATTACCCCAAAGGAATTTACACCTATGTTTATCAATCTCCAATATCATCCTAGTAGTAATATGCAAGATTGAAAGGAAGTATATAGGCATAGCAGTTAAAACTGAATTTACTAGCGTAATTCTACTTCCTAGAGAAAGGAATTTACCTTACAAGATGTCAATTTAGAAGTTACTTTGTCCAACACAAGAGCCCAATCCGTACATGATGCTTTGCGGTAGTGGAGAGGGAATCTAAAGTATTTAAGAGGTACAAATTCTTATTCTTGATTACATCCAAGAATTTTACAATATCTATCAATATTATCTTGAGGTACTCTAATTCCAGTAAGAGAAGATTTAGCAAAGTTGATCTTTAGAACAAAGCATAAGAATTCTTTTCACATTATTGATGTTATCTTCCTCAGAAGATAAGAATAAAATTGTATCGTCTATATATTGAATGTTTGTTACCAATGGACCTTTACTAGGGAATTGGATGCCAAATATCAATTTATTTTGAATACTTAAATCAAGCATTCTATTTAAAACACGGGTTACAACAATAAAGAGTAAAGGAGAGAGAGGATCCCCCTACCTCAACCCATTGAATGCTCCAAAATATCTTTTTGGTGAACCATTGATTAGAATTGAGTATTTGACTGAGGATATACACATTTTTATCAAAGAAATCCAAATACCCCACAACCAAGTCCTCTCAAAGTATTGATTAGAAAGTTCCAATTGATATTATCAAAAACCTTTTCAAAGTCAAGTTTTAACACTAAACCAGGGTAATTAGATTGATGCATAAAGTGAATTGTCTCTTGCGCCATTAGAAAACAGTAAAAAATACTCCTTCTAGGAGGAAGGCACTTTGATTGTTATCGATAAGTGAATTCAGAGCAGGACTGAATCTATTTGCTAAGACTTTTCATATAATTTTTTAAGTGCTATTTAGAAGGTTGATGGGACGATAATCCTGCATTCTCTGAGCATCTTCTTTTTTCGAATAAGGGTAATAAAAGTTTGATTTATTCCCATTAAGGTATTATCCTCCATTGCATTTTCCAGGTGTTGGAGTAGTTTTAACAAGTCACCCATCAAACTTCCCCAAAATTGTTGGAAAAAACAAATAGGAAAACCATCAGGTCCTGGGGATTTGTTCTCTGCTAGTCCAAATACACTATTCCTCATTTCATCTTTAGTAAAACTGCCTTCCAAATCTCCTAGCTGTGGAAGTTTGCACAGAAATATGAAATCCCATAATAGATCCACTCTATTTATCTCTTTATTATTTAAGCGATTAAAGAAATGCCCTCTAAAGGCATTACTAATAGCTACTTGGGATTCTGTCAGATGTCCCTCTATAAGGATGGCTGAGAAAAAAAAAATTCTTCTGCTACCGTTTACAATTTTTTGGAAAAAATATATGGATCTCTGCCTCTAATAAATTTCTTGTTCTAAGAGAAAATTATGGTGCTCTATCTTAAGGGATTGCTGATATTCTCAATTCATTGTTTGCACATGCCTCTGCTCAGCCTGTTTGTCTAATTCAAAGATCAACAGTTCAATTTCCTCTAATCTACTGTTTCTTTCCAATCTTTTATTTGGTTTCCATTGCTTGATTACCCTTTAAAGGTATTTTAGTTTGTAGGCTAACCCATTTATGGGATTAAGGGTGGAATTATAAGGGGAGTTTCCCATCCATTCAAGTATCAGTTCCTTAAATCCCTTTATGGTAAGCCATGAATTGAAGAATTTAAAGAGAGAAGACCCTCTAGATGTATGCTGGGTTGAAAAGCAAATAGGTGATCTGAATTTGTTCTTGTTTTTCCCATACAAATTGCATTTTGGTAGTGTGTTTCCCAACCAGGTGAAATCAATAACCTATCAAGTGTAACCAGGGTTCGAGAGGCTTGAAAATTAGACCATGTGTAATGGTAGTTATTAGGAACACAGTCAATGAGGCTATTGGTAGCTATGAAATCATTAAATTTTGTTATAATTGGAGTGATTCTATGATCTATAGAATGTTCTCAAGAGAATCTAGTAATATTAAAGTCACCTCTAATTACCCAATTACCTTCAACTACATTACTAAGATCCCCAAACTCATCTAAGACTTCTTGTTTCAATTGGGTAACGCATGGTCCATATACACCAGTAATCCACCACTGAAATGTCACTTGTAAATTATTAAAAAGTATAGAAACACTATAGAGGACAAGATTTTGTTTGTGTAATACAGAACTATCCCGGTCAATGATGATGCCCCCCGAAGCCACTACAGAGGGGAGGATGTCCCACTCGTCCAATCTCTCACCCGCCCAAAATACAGGATGTAGATTGACTTAAGTTTTAAGTCTTGGTTTCACTAAGTATAAGGATCTCACATTTAATTTTCCTAACCAAATTTTTGACCGCATGACGTTTATCACTACTCCCAAAGTCCCTGACATCCCATGCTAAGATGATCATTAAAACAGATATTAAGATAAACTGAGAGTCCTCAGACTACCCACACATCCAAAGTTCTCCTCCAAATTAATCGAAGGCAAGGCTTGCTGAGCCTGAATGGTATTCTAGAATGACTGGACTTCTAGGGTGGAACCCACGGTAAGATCAATATTATTGCAAAAAGTCAAAAATTCATGATAAGAAGACCACAAAAATATCTTGTTTGACAGCTCATCTATATTATGTTCAGAATTTAAAGTTGAATCATTATAGGTATGATAAATAGAATTAGATTGTGAATCCACTAAAATATTTCTATTAAATCCTGAGTTATTCTCAATAGTGGAACTATTTAGTTCCATACTTGAGTTGCAGACTAATGGTGTGGGGTTCACTAGAATCTCTTCGCATTCCAAAGCTCCATAGTCTTCTCCTTCCTTATTATCTAACACTGCGAAAATTTTCTTGAATTTGTCTCTATTTAATTTTCTTGTCATATGTTCTACTGAGACAAACTTTGACAACATCTCCTCCAAGAACCTCTCTGAATCATTCGCCTGCTTATAAGGTGATTTAGATGCTAATAGTTCCTCCTCCAATCTAGAGAGACTGTTCGAAGTATAAGGGGAGCAAGATGAGACTAACTGTGCCTGGGAGTAACTAGGCAAGATAGGAGCACCTGGGAGTAACTAGGCAAGATAGGAGCAGAACTACTACCATGCTTAATCATGTGACTCTCCTCAGACCAGTCAGGAGTAGGCAAAAGACCCGACGAATTCGACCTGAGACCAGGTATCGACCCCTGGACTTCTACTATCGAAGATCTCTTCCAAACATGAACCTTCGACTTGATGGGTCTCTTCCCTTTCCCCCATTCTAGTCGAAGGATCTTTTGAGATTTTCCCTAAAAGATCTAGGGTAAAACTTGGGTTGGGAGAAACCAGAGAAGAGGGAGTGAGGAGGCTAAGTCCTAGAGGCAGAACTAGAGCATAAGTCTTAACTACGATAGAACCTTATTGGGTACAGACTCCTAGCAAAAGCAAAATGCTGAGAGTCGGGGATATCTTTACTTGGATGCAACCTGATTCGAATCCTAGAAAAGTTTAAAATTTTGACACTGTCCAAGCAGTAATCAACCTCTAATAAGTCAGTAAATTATCCAATCATGCGTTGAAAATTCTCAACATTCCAAAGGTGGTGTAGGATGCCTTCTAACCAAATCCAGAACCCTTCCTTCTTGAGGGTTAGGACTACACTTGAGTGCACAAACCAAGGGGCAAATGAAGCGAGAATGGTTACTAAAGAAGAACCGTATTGTTTCAGGACATTGTCTCGTTCTCCAATGGAAGGGCACTTTAGAAGAAGCTTGCCCGAAGTGAAGTCATGGATTTCCCAACTAATGGTCTCAGGTCAACAGGACAAGGTAATTTCCCAGGACTTCCTTAGATAGTGGGGCAGAGAGTGAGGTAACAATAGCACATGATGAATAGAAATGTAACTGGTCACATGAAGACTCAGTGGGGGGAAGGATGATCGGAAAGTGGGCTGAGTGACCTACCATTACTCCATGGGGTTTTGATTTAATAGTGTATTGATCCCCGAATAACCTACAAATCACTTCACAATGTAGAGGAGATCTACATTTATAACAAGAACCTTTAAAATAACAAGATGCCTTACTGTGGCCGCGTAAACCACATTTATAGCACCTACCTGTGCGATTACAGAACTGAACAAGAGGTGACGAAAATTTCTTCTTCCTAACAACAGTCCACTCCTCTTTTGAAGAGGGAGTAATGGTGCAAGATTGGTTGGAGGTCTCAGATGACTCGAGTATCTCCGGAGCCCAAGAATTAATATGTTTTAATGCAGAAATCGGAGAAAAAAGTGCATAAAAGTGGGAACCCCTTAAATTATTAATTACCAAAGACTGATCATCACAAGGAATATCTTGTGAAATCTCCTTATTAAATGGCACATTAATTGTCACTGAGCGAGCATCGTCTAGGGGATTCACAAAAGACAGTGAAGTACATGAAATGTCAGAGGTAACAGTAGAAACAAGATGATATTTGTTAGAGCAAGAATCAAAAAGACAATTATCTTCATAAAGAGGCACATTATTCAAGGAGGACGGAGATACGTTGCCTGGTCAAATCTTTTGTCCATATGAAATAAAATCCTCTGGATTGAGATTAAGGAGATCTGACGAGGATTTGCCAAATGGAACCCTATTCTCATCATTTTTCTCAACCACATTAATATCTAAATTTGCTTTAGAAACTACGATTAAGAATTCCTTAATCAAGAAGTTAAACGTAGAATACAAGAAGGCATTGGACTAATGGCTTACTGACAGACCATACAGACTGTCTTGGAAGTCTCCCACATGCATGAAATTCAAAAAATTAACTGATGTCTCGTCGAAAGGTTTACCCGTCATCGAAGAAGAACAACCCTTTGAAGAAGGATCCGACATGTTTTCAGATGAGCAAGCCCCCAGTCGACTCTCCAAGAGAGAGTCCCAGGAATCCCAAGAATTCCATTTAGGATGCCAGCTACCATCCACCTCCAACTGATGGGAACATCGAAGGACAAGTTATGCAGGATTAATTCTTTATGGTAAGGATCCCACAGATATTTCAAAATACTATCCTCCTCTCCACCCTCATGAATAACCAGTGGTTCCTGTTTCCCCAAAAAAGAGGATATAGGCGAAGATTCAACCCAAGCATGAACAACAAAAATCTTGTTTACTAGACTAGAGTCAAGCACGACCAGGACTAGAAAGTCAAAAGTCGGGGAATTGGATATCCCTATGCTGACTAAAGATTGATCTTTTTTCTCAATTTCCAACTTGTTTTCCCCCTCTTCCACATAGTCAACGAAACTATAAACCATGGGAGGATCAGTAGGGGGTGATCCTCCCTCTGAACGGGGGGAGCAAGTATCAGAAGGTCCCAAAGATAAAGGGAAAAGGACAAGAAAATCAGAATCAATCTCCCTTTGAGGGAAAGCATGCGAAGATTGGTCAAAAACTAATGAACATTCTTTATGCTTCCTGATTTTTTCATCGATTCATTGAATCCAAAGAGGTACCTTCCTACCCTTCCTCATATCAAGACTCAAAGCAAACAAGAAGTACAACAAATAATAAACTCACCTCACGTCCTCAAGATCAAGGACGGAAATCCATTGTCGTCCCTAAAGAGATTGGCTTTCCTCGGTCGACAAACGACGTTGAGAGAGTAGAAAACAGAGTGTGTTCCCAAATCACGGAAGGTCAAGCGTGCCAACAACGCTCGGGGGGAGGAGGGTTAATGTTCCAAACGAGAGAAGTAGTTCCAAGATGATCAAGGAGAAGCTAGGATCACTCAAATTGTTATATGACATGTCCTTGGGAAAAGCAATTTGCAAGAACAAAATCTTCAGATAATCATTTAGAGAGATATGATTATTTAGAGAACCAAAATCTGAATTTGACAAACTAGGTACTTACAGAAATGTTAATTGGGTGACTTTGATTCTAAAAGAGGAGGGCAATCACTATTGTAGGAGATGGAATTTGATTCACCAAGTGAACTTGACAACCAGAACGCTAGTTGGAGCAATCACTATTGTGGATGATAGATTTTGATTCATTAGGTGAATTTGACAATTCGAATGCTAGTTGGTACCACACTGCACCATTATTGTTTGAGGAAATGGTCTAGATAGACTATTGTTGTTATTGGAGTACTAAGCAGAGAGAAGCAGAGTTGTAGAGGCTACGGAGGGATCGTCAGAGCCTACTGCTTGGTGGCTAACGCTTGACGAGGAGGTGAGGATGCGAGTAGAGGACTTGCAAAATGGAGCCATGAAGGGGAGCAAGACTACAAGAGGCCAGGGCCAAGGAGGCGACGTCAGGCGATGGGTGGAGATTGGACAGGAGTAGTTGAGTAGGAGCAGCTGCAAACTTGTAGCAAGGTTGTAGTCTTGCAGAGGTGCATGCAACGATCGAAGGGTGATGGGATTGTCAAAGCAATACCTTTTTTTAGGATTGGTTGCCACAGGTCGAGTCATCTAATGAAAGTCGAAAGAAATTGAGCGAGAGAGAGAGATGAAAGAAGCATTAGGTATTTATGTTATGTGGCTCTTAGGTGGGTTATTATAATTTGTTAAAGTGGTGCAAAAGTTTTTTAAAACATATAGTTAAAGGAATTTTTGATAATTTGGATGGGTCATATGACCCACCTTGACACAACGTGGCTTCACCATTGGCTCCTACGCCAAAGGCACACTCGCCCTTGAAACACTCATGTTTGGGCCAACCATGGTCCAAAGTGTGGCCATTTGGTGCGACCACTGCAACTATGGGCTCTTCAATGGGGCTATCAGATTGCTTGACCTTGGTGGTGGACCCATGTCGTTTGCGGTGAGCTCAACAGCCAGATTGGTGGAGCCTTTAGCGAATGTCTGGTTAGTCATGGACTAGACTCATACTGATAGATGCAGTGTGGGTTCCATTACTTAGAAGCGCACGATCCCCTAACTTTTGCTATGACTACATTTGTTTCTTGCTCTAACTGCACTATGCCAAGAAAGAATGATTATTATAACTGCTCCATCTTGACAACTATTTACAATCACTCCCGAAATCCTTCTTCGTCTACATTTATTGGAATGGTATTCAGTTGCTCTTTTCGAACGAGAGCGGCCCTACTTGTCTGGAGAAGCTACTCTGTGTGGGAGCTGGAGCAACTGAAGCAGTGCAGAACTGCAAACAAATGCAACCTATGTTGGAATTGTTGGGCTTGGTGTGGTGGAGCCTAGTTGGAAGTGTCGGAAGACATGTCCCGACTGTCAGAATCTGGCTATGGTGGTGCTATAATGGACACCGAAACGACAATTACAAGGCTCCCTATGGCCACATGTGGTGTTGTGTCATGCTTTTATTAAGAGCACCATGGGCCTTCCAAGGGCCCTCGAGGTGTCGATCTTCAACACCTGCTATAATATCTTTAGGTTTGATAGCGTGCGTGTGCTCACGGTATCTTTCTATTTCACCGATGGCATGGTGCTAGCACTTCCAGCAAAGGATTTTTTCATCTCGATGGATGACATGGGAACGCTTTGCTTTGTCTTTGTTGCCTCTAGCTCATGGATCTCCATACTAGACAACATATAGAAGAAGGAATTCAGATTACATTTGATTCCACAAATGGTTTTGTTGGCTTTGACCCAAAACTTGTTAATAATGCTATAATTACTACTCTACTGAAGATGTTTTTCGTCTTTTGCAGGAGTCGTGAGAATATCTCCGTCTCTTAATAGATGTTTACACTAGTGGCATGTCCCTGAAAACATAATTATTACAAAAGTGATTGGAAAGATTCCCAGACCAGCCCAAACCACGGCAAATTCCGTGTTTTCATCCAACAGTAAAAGCTTGAGTAGTTGAGATCTCAACAACTTTCTTTCATGGGGAAGAAAGCAATTGTTGAGTGAATTGCACTTTCATCACAATACTCTCTCTCTCTTTCTCTCGCTCTCTCTCATATGTGATGTGAATGCCGTAAAGAGGAACACAGAAGCCAGTGAGATGCACTTTATCTAGTACGTATCGCCATCAACAAGAGACTTGGCAATTTAAGCAATGACTGTACACAACGGCCTTGTCTTTTATCAACAGAAAGCTGGAGAGAAGCTACATCTCCAATCGCTGCCCTTCACCAGATGTCCCTCTTTCCGGGTCTGCCGAACCTTTTAGTTAAAGCCCCACGAAAAAGAAGAGTCTGTGGAGGCCATTGATGGAGTGAAGAACCCATAAAAGCAAAGAAAGAACTGAACCACTTGTGATGCTATAGATCATCAAGGAATACACACAGACTTGTCACTTTGGGTGATTAAACCATGTGGATCATTTCCTAAGCAGTAGATGATACTATGCACTTAAAATGATTGGTAATGGACAAACCATGTCCACGACCCTTACTCATGGCATAATACCAGAAATGTTGTATGTAACGTGATGTAAAGTTCCATCAGATGTAACCTTAGTACTTGCAGGCGAATGTAAGAAATTATTCCATACATGCTATAATGCTTGCCATGCTTCATCAAGAAAGCTCAGTTACTCAAAATACAGACTCAAAGCATTCAGACTGGTTAACCCCTGCACCAGAACCTTCCAAAGTGTACTAATTCGGGCAAAATCTAGAATAAGAAAAAAACGAGCACAATGATATTCAAATGAAATCTCCTGAAAAGATGGATATCTGAAAAATTATATCTCTCAGGAGAAACAGAATACAGGTTGATAATTTCCTTGGGCTCATTTAACAACAGTTGATTTAATAATAAGGCAAAATTCAGACGCATTCTATTTGGAAGAAAATTATTCTATCAGCAATACTAAATAACGCATGATATCTCAGACGAACAATTTGAACTAAAACTCCGAAATGGCGTAATTTTTTTAGAAAAAGGAATAACCCATTGGTTAAAGAAAATGAATGTTATAGGCCCGCAAGTGGTCAATAAAATCAGAATACCTCCAGCTCTTTAACGCAAGACACACAGGTTAACACACTCGTTAAAATCAGTTTCTTTTCTGGTTAAAAAAAAAGGGACCCAGGGTTACCCGTCAATTGATCTCCAAGGAGCAATGCCACAACTTCATTCCCTGCCAGAATGAAGATAAAATCAAGGGGCACAACATATCTATCTATTTCATGGTCCATGGCCAAGAATGCTAAGAAGATGAAGCCTCAGAATGCACATGGAGATACAATAAGAATCCTTTCAGATTGATTAGCTTCAGTAAAGCAACCATACTCAGAACCAAGAAACATCGCAATGCTTGTTCAGTCACTTTTACTAGTATGGCCGCTTGATCTCATGCCCAACTCAATGAATTGATTGGAGGAAATAGCACTCAATATGAGCATCTGCTATTGGATCATCGCATCACAGACTCCTTTATGAAAGAACGACCACCAGTTCTACAAATGCAAGCCAAAGAAAGAAAAGCTGATAGCATAATATTGATTGAGGGAAATTACTAAATTTTGAATAAATCAATGTACTTACGAATATTCCAAGTGAATGTTTAAGAATCTTGCATTTTCTTTGCTCTGAGATAAGGTTATTGAACCCTCTATGATTTGATCTTGTTTCACCTCTATCGGGTCATAAAAATAGAGCAAGGTCTGCAAAACATACCAACATAGTAAAAGAAAAGATGACCTAAATCTGAAGATAAATATAATTTTTCTTGTGCTTGAAGCCTTGAACCACTGATCATTAAGTTAAGATCAAGCTACCTGTTGCCAATGAGTCGGTGCATCCTCAGGTGCAGTTGATAACACAAGTTCATCTGATTTTGTTCTTTTCTTCCTTTGAGAGGAGTTAAATGAATACAGATTGGAAGATGAGTCCCCAAAGGGAAATTGCAAGTGATTGTTTGCAGTATAAAGTTCAGGGCCATTGAACTCAACATCAAACCAAAAGGCAAATCCATGAAGTGGAGCTAGCAACAATAAGGGAAATAAAAACAGATGTAAGCAGTTCTAGATCAAGAAAGCTTAATCCAATGATAAAATTCTTCAGGATGCTTAGTCACTACATATTTAAAGCATTTAATTGATGGCTAAGGAAGAAGATTCATCAGCATGGAGGGCAATGTATATCTGGATGGGTACCCATACAGGTTTATGCGGAATGTGCTTCTTATCCTGCTTATGTTCTGTTGCAAATGACTAAAATGTTGCAAGTATATAGGAAGTACAAGTCCTAAATATTTGTGACTACTCTTATGGTGGAAAACACGTCAAGCTTAATCTTCAGGTTTTGGCAATGTCATTGCTTAGCATGAAACAAAATGTTTCACCCCTCTGTTTCCATTCCAACCTGAGATAAATGTCCAAATAATTCAGATTGGTTCTGTTTTTAACTGAAGATAAGATTAAAACAGAACAACTACATGCCCAGTGAACTGAAAAATATCCACTATACAATTGTCTTTTTTCTTGGGAGGCTGATACATTGTGAAACTTAATCACGTGAATAATGCATTTTGTATGTCTAAATGAGAATTCAAACTTACCAGAGAACAAATAAAAAACTGGCATAACGTCTACTGCTGATGACACCAAATGAAAACAGCAGATTTTCGGACACTTATTGAGTGGTCTTCTTCACTCAATAATTGATTGGGGGATTTGGATGATGCTATTAAGGATTGGTTGGAAAATATTTGTAGAAGTGAGAATGCTGATTTTAGGTTCCTGTTTTTTGTTCCCTTTTGTCGCTGCTGTTTTTGCTGGTTTCTTTTATTGGTTTTATCTCCTTGACAAGCCTTCAACCTCTTTTCCCTGATTTGAATATTTCAATAAAATCAATTATTACCACCAAAAAAAAACAATAGAAAATCATGACCAAGGGTTACAAGGATATGTTGGATACTTGAAAGAGTGGCACAGGTCATAATATAGTTTGGACACTAGATAACATGACGTTAGAACTATGACAGTTCAAGAGTTATATAGTGTAATACCTAGACATTCCGCTAGTTCGACTTTGGGAGTGGAGGCGTCTGCAAGCGCTCGAGGAAGCAAAGACGTTGGAAGGCGAATCATTGGAGGCTCGTGATGGCGGTTACAAGTTGAGCGACGTTCCTAGTTCCGTCAAGGACTATAAATTGGAAGCCCCACTCCCTGCAATTCGCATTGAGAAGAGAGAGTTGTTGAGAGAGTGATAGGGGCTGCGACTACAACCGAGAGGGAAATTCATCGTCGCCGATCATGAACCGCTAGAGTTAGATTGAGAGGCTTGTCAAGCAATTGAGAAGCTCGCCAACATAAGGAATCGATCACCAATGCAAGGTATGGAGTAGGATATGTGGATTTTGGAGTTTCGAAGACAGATTCCATTGGATTACTATTGCATTAATTTGGTTGAAGAAGATGACAGTGGATTTTGTTTGATTGAAGGAAAATAAACGAATAGTGCTTGTAAATAGTGATTGCATCAAATAAAGAAAAGTACTGTAGATTTATTTGTATTGGGATTACTCTAGATTTGTTAGGTTGCATTTTTGGGATGAGTTGTGAACAATAAAAGGTTGAAAATGATGGATATTTTGCAACTTGTGGTCTAAATTTTGTGTATTTTCATAAGAGTTCTCATATTAAATGTTTTAAATTGTCTTTCATGACATGTTATGATTGCACTAGGTCTCTATTAGGGTTGAATTATTCCCAAAATATATGACAACTGCAAAACAACCCAACAACTATAGACATGTTATGTAAACAAAAATTTAGGAAAAAATTACATAAGAATCCTTGCACTTTTTGTTATTATACAATTGAATGAGATTTTACAATTAAGTACTTAAAATTATAAAGAATCGGATATAATCCAAGCAAATGGAAAAGATAAATAATACAAATGTCTCTCAAGATAAAATAAGAACATAAAGTAAGAAAGAGAACAAGATTTTTGGATATGACTTTTCAGAAAAATAATCCTAAGGAGAAATGCACTAACCCGACAAGGTTTAGTGTTGAATCCTTTTGAGGATTAAATAGCAATGATAAGATCATAACGCTCAGATTTAATGTCTACTGACTAACACAGACTAGTATATAAAGTCCTCACTAAAGAATTAAATGTGAAATTTAACATTTAATAACGAAAGTGAGATAAGTTATATATCAACTAAAAGACCACGTTATACTAACAATGGGTGGTCCAAAGAATCCATTAAAAGAAATGAAAGTAAAAACAAAGAATTTGTCATGAGTCTGTCTAGAATTGTGATAGGTTAGGATCCCACTTACATATTGGATTTTTCATAAACTTATACTATATTATTATTTACTGTAGGTAATCATAGATCATAGAGATGCTATAGTTTAGACTTGCATGATAAATAGTGTGGTTCAATTAAATACATATGGGTTTTTCAAAAACTCGTACTGTGTTATTGTTTACTGCAGATAATCATGAATTATAGAGATGCTACAACTTGAACTTGCATGATGAATAGTGTGGCTCAATGAAATACACATAGAACTTAGAAGAATATTGTTTTAACTTTATGTTACATTCTAAGTCATATAATAGAAATGTAATTGATAGATTTAAATATGATGGCACTTTATCTGTTTGTAACGCTCACATATTCACGAAGCTGTTGTTATTACTTCGTTAGTCTGTACGTTTGTGGACATTACAAATAATATACTGACAAGCCAATTCAAAGGTCTTGAAACTGAATTTGTTATAGATCAGTACAGGGCAGTACCGTTCATCATTGAAGAAAATGTATATTTTGCGATGACAGATTCAAGCTCTTCAACAGTGACAGTTCGGCAATCCACGTGCTTTAACTGCACAGACAATTAGGGTTGAAGCTTATCTTAGAGACATAGCAACAAATTCAATAAAAATTGAAACTTGCTTTAACATTGAAACAAGTTTTTGTAAGGACAATCTTTCAAGAAAATTAAAATCTTTTCTTGTACACTTTTATGGTTATACATAAATATGATATCGAAAATGACCTTAGGAACACCTAATTATTTAGACAATTGGAAATGGACTTACGTGACGGCACCCATGACCTATCCCATGCATACACTCTTCAAGAAAAAAAGGGATCAACTAGCTTTAACAAACTGATAATTTCACTAGTAACTAGTAAGTTTCAGAAATATCTAAAATTGTAAGAAAAAAAGAAGGAAAGAGAGAGAAAATAGTCTTTTTTATCCTTAGGTTGAATATTAACAATTGCAGATATGCGTCCAGTTAACAATCAAATGTCTCCAAGATAAATTTCAATTATAAAGCAACCATTCTTGGAAGCCATGTTATTGTTAAGTAATCTCAGTCTAGGCAAGTACCATACTTTTCGTCTTTATTAAAGCTACTTGTGTTTGTGAAGAGGTTACCATAAGGGAAAAAAATTAACAGAAGAACAATGACTAAGAAAAACAAAAACGTCACCACAGAAACACACCACAGATGGCCATGTCAAAACATTCTCGCCTGTGATTGTCTCCACAGATGGCTCCTCAAATGCACATTGTTTTGCAAGTGGCACCATGGCTGACACTGTTGCCATCAGAATAAGCAATTGAATCAGCATTCTTTTAAGCAGCAGACAAAGTTTGGAATCATTGTTTCATAACTTACGGTTCATAAGTACCAATAGAAGGAAAAAAAAATTGCCAAGAAGATGGTGAGAGGGTAATGAATGAAGATATTTTTCTTGCATTCTATTCTCCTGAAAACTGATCTTCAACAGATTAAAAAGAAGACATGTCATTACTTACTATCAATTCCATAAACATTGCGCCAGAAATCGATGCTATCACAATATCTAGCAGTATTTGTTACTGGAGCCATGTACAGCTGCAACAAAAACAAAAGAACTGTCAAATTTTGGATAGCACCGTACAATTGCACTTCGTAAAACGTTGAATAATCTATTTGAGAGAGATAAGTAAAAGAGCACAGACGATGCAATGGCTTCTTTTGGCAGTACAATCATTGATTGAGACACTTGCCATGTACTTATTCAAAACACAAAGGTGGGCAAATCCTAATGCTCAAAAGCCAAAATCATATGGAGCAAATCTTCGAGGTTGAAATCAAATTGAAAGAACAAAGCAATTTGTTCTTCTATACTTGAGAATAATTCCGAAAGCACCAAAGAAGACATTGGGATGCTATTCATGTGCAAGAAAGAACATTAAGTTAACATAATCTGAGATCACAATGATTTTATATGAACTGCATGTTAACCACTACACTAAAACCAAGTTAATGAGTGTATGACTTAAATCTAGCTTAATATGCTACTGTAACCTTGGATGATATTTAAAGAACCAATCAAGAGAAATAAATGTGGATAGTAATTGTCTTGAGAAGAAAAACAGTTTTATCTACCGTGGCATGGGAGGGAAGAATGAGACCACCTGGCTTTAGCCATCGATCCCTGGCTGTAATTACACTGCCCAGCATGCTCTATGGAGTACAGACAAGGAATTGTCATAATTAAGGACCAAGCACAACTAAGTGGGACCTGGAACTTGCAATACTAAAACAAAGTCCAAAAGACACCTCGTACAGAAGCATATAGCCCATCCATTCAGAGATTATGACATCAACTTTCTCATCAATCTGGACATCCTGCATGAGATAATTCAAATAAAGTCATAAAAACTTGTGACAAACATATATATGTATAAAGGGAGCATAAAATATGGATTCTATTACAGCAGTATGATCAATGAACCATTCCTAATATTTTTGCATAGGTTTGGCATCATAAGCAATGAGTTAATTAGTATTTTCCTATTAAATAATAAAATTAACAGGACTATGAGAGAAGAATCTACAAAAAGTGTTTCAAGAACAAAAGAATATATTCTTCATTACTGATTTTACAATGATCTCGAAAAATCTAGGACAACTTGTTCCTCGTTATGATGCAAACTATACAAGTCAACAAAAAGCAAATAACCAAGGAAGTAGAATTGAATAAAAAATCCCTTTGCTTTTCAAAGCTTACCTCAACTCGTCCATGTAACACAATGACCCTGCCAGAAAGATTATTTACTTTAACAACTTCATTTGCCTGGTAAAGAATTTCACAAATCAACAAAGAGGGAACAAAAGTCATTGTCTCCAACTTCTAGATATATTACAAAAGGCTTAAAAAGAAAATTACTTGTAAGATACTAATGAATCAAAAGGTGCTTGCCAACATAAAAAATAACAAGCAAGTTTTAGTCCTTCATGGGAATGCAACAAAGTTCCTTTTCTCTCCACTTGGCTCCATTAAAGGCTTTTCTTATGTTAAACATGATCAAATCCCTTCACACCACTTCTACCCATGAAAGATTAAGTTTTTCATTGGCCTTTCTAGCTCCAACTTGAAAAAAATGAATTGTAGGTGGTCAAAGAAAAAAAATGTAATTTAGTTGCTTGCCTAGTCAAGAATCAAGATACATGAAGATTTATTGTTTGATAAGAACGACTTATATGTTATTTGATTACATTGTGAAGATATAGTCAGACTTAAAATGTGATTTAGTTGCTAGCCAAGTCAGATACATGAAGATCTACAGTTTGGTAAATAAATGACTTTTGTGACATCTGATTACTTCGTGAAGATATATACAATCTTATTTTTGTAGTGAAACATTTGAGTTAGAATATAAGTAATTAATTAATTCCATACCAAGATATTCCAATTACAACCCTTACAAAAGTTAGACCTTTAGGTTGTTCAACTGCCGTAGCCTCTTTCTTTTGATTCTCACATAGGAGGTAGAACCCTTTTTCGATTCACCCCTGCAGACCTAATTACATAATTATTTGTGGGCCATTGTGCTGTTGCGTAGGTTATGAAAATACAGTTCACTGTAATTGACGAGACAAGTAAATCTTAATTTAACAGCCAAAATGATAGCTTTTTGGTTGATTTTATGCATCCTTGTGGTTTGCGGGCCACGGGAACCAAAGTTGACTGCTTAGATGCCACCTAGACAAACCATAAAGGCAAAAATATAACCTAGTTTCCTGAAAGGCAGACCAATCTTTATCATTATTATATTCGAGTAAAAGCTATTTCTAGAGTAAACTTGTTTGACAACAATGTTGTTGGGTATTAAACTTTTGCAACAAGGGGAAGCTTGAAAATAAGGAACAGAAACCCAAGTACTTGGTAACGAAATAATGAAATTCAGACTCAAAAGGTTTTTAAATCAGTACCGTTGCTAAATCTATATCCTGTCATGGTTTTACATGCATCCAGTTTAAGTAGTGTCTCTTAGTTATCAACAACTCTGGTCAAAGATCTTGGTTCAGAACAATAAAGCTGATCCGACAAAACAAGTGCTTTAATTCCAGAAGCCAGTAACCCAACTTGATCGAAAGGAGGCCAAGCTAGCAATATGAAGATGAAACATACTACGTGATTGATAGAGTTAAAAATGCAAGGGAACATACAATAATTTTGATATGACCTGGGACTTTCCCAATGATGAGCCCGATTCAATTCTGAACATACAATAATTTTGATTTAATGTAGCTTTTATTACATTACACATCATCAGTCCATGCCAGCCAATAATATGAAGATGAAATTTCTATTACTTTGATAGCAATAACAGTAAACACTCATGTTCATATCTATGGAACACAGTAATTCTAGAACTCCCACAGATTGGTGCCAGACATTGATGCTTCATATTTACCAATATGCATAGTATATGCCATGTCTAGCATACTTTTAGAATTATAGTTTTGGTTTTGGGCATTTCTGAATACTGCAAGACACCTTTTGTAGACACTTCAAAGAATTTACTCACATGGATAGCATAGAATGTGCTTAAAATGTGCACAGTTGACTGGAGTCATGACGACTTTGATGTTTCATTGTGGTACGGGATTCATTTTAGCTATTATAACCTTGTTTATCAAAAAAGGATGATCCTTTAGTAACAAATTGCATTTATTGAATCTTCTGTGCTCATCATTCTTATTTCAAGAAAAAATATTTGATATTAGTATATAATTTATAGAGTAAATTCTTTAATGGTGCCCTCAACTATTCCTATTTTGAACGTCAATACCCTCAACTTTAAATCAGTCACTTTGGTACCCTAAACGCGTATCATGTTTCAATTTACAATAGTTTAATAACTCCATTAAAATTTGACATAAAAGGTTAATTATACCTTTTCATTTTATTTCCTCATCGTGAATCCATTTTTTCTTTATTCTTCCTCATCTTTCTCCACGAGGGTGGGTGACGGTTACTTGTGTCGATGACGTGGAGGACTAACTAGCAACCTTCGAGGTCTGAGCGGCGACATGGAGGACTAAGCGATGATGGTGTCTTAGACTGAGATCTGATGGCGCGGCAATGGTTAATTTCTCTTACCTATCTATTGCATTGATTTCCAGTTAGGGTTTTGGGTTTCTCTATAATTTTTGTAAGGATGGGTTCGCATGTGAAAGCGACGATGGATTTCGTTTCACTCCATTTAGGGTTTCTCTTCTTGAGTAGTAGATGATGGATTCCAGTGATTGATTTCCAATGTTTCTAGTGATTTATGGTTATAATATCTTGTGTTTTTTTTCTATTGACAACATACAGATGCTAGAAATTTACTACATAATTGATATCAATTATGAGAATTCTCTTGACAACGAAATACCAAGAAATTACAGAAATGGAGAGATTACATATTGTTCTAGTGTTGACCTAAGTAGGATGTCATACTTTAAATTGATGGATTTACTTGAAGACATGTATATAAACCAAGGTTCTCAATGTCGATTTCGAGTCGAATTTCGACAAATTGAAATGCAAACACATGTCAACAAAATGTTGACAAGTCTATATCATGTCGCTGAAAACACAATAAAAAAACTCTACGATTGTTCACAAAATTTCCATATCAGTGTCGTGTCGAAGTCACATCGGTAAATTAAAAACAAAACACATGTTGGTAAAATTTCAGTGACACGCGTCGACATTTGATACTATAATATAAACAAGAGGAGCACAATCTATAACGAACTTTTTGGAAAAGATTTGGATGATGAACTTATTCTACTTGACACAGACAACGAGATTTTGAGCATGTTTGAAGTCTGTAAGGAGTTCAAACATGTGAACATGAACGTCTTAGAGGTGCAGATGGTTAATTCACTTCTTGCAATGTTAAAGTATGGAGACTATACACCAACTCCTACTAATGCAAGGGTACCTCCTCCTGAAAAAGTCCACATGAAAGATAAAGACAATGAGGATCAATACTACAATCCAGTAGCCTTGGAGGGCGACGGTGATGATGAGGATGAAGAAGATAGTAACTATACGGGTAGCAGTGATCAGGATAACTACCTAGTGTATGATAAGGAAAACCTAATGCTAGAGGTTGAGATGAAGTTTGTATGTCCACAACATTTTAAGGATGTTGTAAGACTTGTGAATATAGGACTTGGTTGTGAATTGCTGTTTGTAAAAAACTATGAAAAAGTCACAATGAAGTGTAAGGAGCCAACATGTGACCAAAGCCTATACTTCACGGATGTCCACGGAGTACAGTTTCTAGATTAAGACCATGTAACCCAACCATAAATGCAGTAGGCAGGTGACAAACAAACGGACTACCTCCACATGGTTGATCGATCAATATCTTGATCGAATCATAAATAATCCAAGGTGAAAGGCTAAATTCTTCAAGAAATGCGTGCAAAAGGATCTATGTTTAAATGTATGTTATTCCAAGATATACAAATGTAAGAAAAAGGCATTGACATTAATAGCTGGTTGTCACAAGCAGCAATACAGGAAGCTTTAAGACTATTTTAATATTCTAAAATTAAAAAACCCAGAGGCAATTGCACTACTCCAAGTTAAGAAGCCTATACCTAGCAGTGTTCCTCTATTCCAGAGGATATTTGTATATCTTGATGCAACGAAGAAGAAAATGGCACATTGTAGACCCTTCTTAGGACTTAATGGTTGTCATCTATTTCATCCATACAAAGGGATTCTACTAAGTGTTGTAGCTATGAAAGTCAACAGTCAACAATTCCCAATTTGTTTTGTTGTTTTTGAGAATGAGACCAAGGATGGTTGGATATGGTTCTTGACACATGTCGTTGAGCCATTAAGGATTCCAGAATATGGATGGACCTTCGTGTTCGACAAGCAGAAAGTAATATAATGATAATATTGTATGATTATTGCTATTTATTTTTTTATTACTTGTGTCAAGTCAGGTGTGTTTTGATAACTAATAATTGAATTCTTTTTGTAGGGTTTGATTCAAGCTTTTGCCACTGTACTGAGTGGTGTAGACCATAGATATTATTTGAGGCATTTACATGTCAATTTTAAGGAGAAATTTAAGGATAAAATCTACAATGATGCACTTTAAGTTGCTACTGGAGCCTACAATGACGTGAATTTTACAAAGTGTATGCAAGCAATGAGGAGAATCATTCCTCATAGAGAGGAGGTCTTCAAGTACATGGAGAACATTCCATATCCATGTTAGGCTAGGCATGCCTTCAACATCAAATCAAAGTGTGATCAGATTAAGAGAGATCAATAGCTCTGAGAGTTAGAATAATGTCATCTTGGAGTCGAGAAAAACCGATAGTTGGCTTGTTTGAACACCTTAGGAGGATTGTAATGAGGAGGAATCAGAAAAGAAGGAGATTGCATACAGACCAACTATTGTGTCTTAACATATAAGATGAATTGGAGAAAACAAAGTTGATATCAAGGAAGTGCGATGTTCAATATTCTGAAGAGCTTAGGTTTGAGATTGATCACCAGCAACATACGTTTAAGGTTGACTTGGCAAGTAAAACATTTGAATGTCGCAAGTAAGATCTTATAGGAATTCCTTGCCTCCATGCAGGTAGTATTATTGCTAATGTGGAGTGTCTAACATACCTTGAATGTCAAGTTAGTCTTTCTGAAATACATTTATATCCTCTGGTTTCTGGTTGAATTCATAAGATGTATCGCATACATTTACATTCTGTGGAGTTTCTGTGAATTCATCTAGAGCTTCAATTCATAAGTTTTGGTTTTCTAGTTTTCTAACAAACATATATATGCTCTGGTTTTCCCATATGGTTTCAATTCATAAGCTCAGGATGTATACATGGTCTGCTATTATTATGGTCTATTTACATGCTGTAGTTATATGCTCTGGATGTGTACATTGGCTTATGGTTTGTGTAGTGTCTGACATTAATATTGTTTGTCTGGTTTATGCTCTGACTATATATGTTTCTGATTATATGTCAGCTCTGGATGTCTATTGTTTGTCTGGTTTATGCTCTGGTTATATATGTTTCTGGCTTATCAGCTCTGGTGGTCTAATGTTTGCGTAGTGTCTGACATTTATATTATTACGAAGACATTGTTATGTTCTATTTATATGCTTTGGATGTCTATTTATCTTGTTATGAAGATATTATGTAGTTTCTCACATTTATATTGTTATAAAGACATTGTTTTGGTCGATTTATATGCTTTGGATGTCTATTTATATTGTTATGAAGATATCATGTAGTTTCGCACATTTATTGGATGATCTCTTAGATGTTTCTCTTAGATGTTTCTCTTGTGTAGTTTCTTCAATCTTCTACGTTAAGCATAATATTGAAGACTCTGTCGGTCATTATTATCACACTAGCACCAACAGGAAGATTTATAAACCCTTAGTTTATCCTAATCTTGACATATCACAGTGCCTTTCTACGGATTACGAGCAGAACAGCCCACCTAACATTAAGATTCAACCTAACCGACCCAAGTAGAAGAAGGATAAATCCAAAGATGAAAAACATGTTCCCAACAAGGTCAAGAGCCTTCACAAAAATGTAATTAAGCTGGACACAACACTAGAACATGTACGCATCCTGGTGGCATTAGAATTTAGCCAAGGTAGAAAGTAAATTTTGTTTAAAATTCTTTCTTATTAACTTTCTCCATGATTGCATAATTTATTACCTATTGTTTGTGTTAAGAGTTATATTAGAACTATCTTATTATTTGTATTAGGTGTGTTGGGTTGTTGGGTTAGTAAATATCCATTTAGTCAAGGATATCTTTTAACTCATATAAATATGTAATTCTTTTCTACTGAATGACATTAGACTCTATTATTCTCCTTTAATCTCAACATGGTACTAAAGTTTGAGTTTTAACCCCAATTTCTCCTCACTACCACCACCCACCGGCAACCACCTTGTCGCCGCCACCTCAGCCGCTGCTCGACACTGGATCCGTCGCCACCGACAACTCCAGATCATCCTCCCACCGGTGTCTTCCTCCTCCACCTCTTCCATCGCCATTCCAGGCCCCATCTTCCGCCAACGACTGCTACTGTAGCAGCCGCAGGAGGTGTTGTCGGCCACTATCCTCGCTTGAGGGGCAGTCCAACCCCTCGTTGCCACCGTCCAACATCCCGACCATTGTGTAGACCCTCTTGTCTCTCCTCCTTCTCGTATGTGTGTGGACACATGATATCTACCTGTGTTTGTGTCTCCGAAATGCATGTCGGTGTCTCCAATAGGCGATTGTGAATTGTTTTTCGCCGTTTATACCTCAAATCAAGTGTTTTTCTTCACCGGTCTTGCAAAATCAGACCATATATTATTCTGTTTATCATGGCTACACGTGAATCTTTAGTAAAGCACCTCAACAAAACTAAATGGCACAAATTATCTACTTTGGGCACAACATTTTAAGACGTTTATCATCGTCTTTCGCAAAATCAGTCATCTCACTAAACCCCCTCTAGATAGTAAGAGCGCCACATATGATGACTGGTTCATGAATGATACAGTCATTGTCTCCTGGATGGTCAATAGTATGGAGCCTACTATAGTTAAGGAAGTTATAATGTTGAGATCTACTAAAAAGATATGGGATACCCTACATTTCACCTATGATCATGAAAAGAATATCTCTAGAGTTTTTAAGGTATATGAACAATAGTTCACTTCCCATCGGGGGGATCGATCTATTCCACAGCATTTTATATTATTAAGGGCCTTACTAAACGAGCTTGAGGTATACCAATTCCTGACAACTGACATCACTCAAATGAGATAGTATCGGAAAGAGCTAACTATGGCGATCTACCTTTTTAGCATGTCTCTAGAATTGAGTTCTCATATCAGGGAATAGATACTAAGAGTTGATAATGTACCAGAGTTGCAGACGACCTTTACTCGTGTTCTACGTATCTCCACAGCCATCCCGTCTCCAGTCTCTGATCAGTCTGCTATGACAGCTACACGTGGTAGAAGGTGTGGTAACTCTTGTGGAGGTGGTCGTGGCCATACTGATACTGGAGGAGGTCCTCGTTGCACTTATTGTGGCAGGACAGGTCATTAGGTTGACAAGTGTTGGGATTTACATGATCGTCCTTCCACTGCACATGTTACTACTGAGCCTACATCAGTCACTTCCACCAGTGATGAATAGACAGTTACTATCTCGCAGGTTAATTATAACAAACTAATTATGACAGACTCCGACAGCTAAAGGACACTGACTCTGCCGCCACTACCTCTCATTCTACTTCCATAGGTACGAGTGTCCTTCTGACATCCAAGGATTCCTCCTGAATAATTGATTCCAATGCCTCCTCCCACATGTCAGGTACAAAAACTTTGTTTACTTGTCTATCTCAGTTGTCTAATATTAGGTCTGTAGCTATCGCTGATGGTTGGTCTTATCTAGTTTCTGGAGAAGGGATTGTATAGACCTCTTCCTAACTTTCCCTGATAAGGTCCTATATGTATCGGATTTTCCTGTAAATCTTCTTTACATTAATGCAATTACAAAACAACTACTTTGTTATGTGAGTTTTTTCCCTTTTCACTATACATTTCAGGATTTACGAACGAGGAAGAGGATTGATTTAGGTTGTAAGTGAGAAAATAGTGTGTATCTGTTGGTCAATGATGATACACCACGAGAATTAACGTCTATTGCGTCTATCTCTAAGCCGTCTTCACTATAGCACTACCGGTTAGGTCATCCATCCCAGCAAAAGCTGCAATAAGCATTACCATGAGTTTCTGTTTCCCCTTTCGAGTATGAGTCTTGTCAGTTGGATAAACACCATCGTGCTTCCTTTAAACAGTTACGTCTTGTGTCTAGTCCTAGTTTGTTTGAGTTAATGCATTATGACATCTAGGGTCCCGTCAGAGTCCTGTCTGTGCCTGATCTTTATTATTACATTGTATTTATTGATGATTTTTCAACAGTGTTTTGAGTATATTTGCTTAAAAAACGTAGCCACGTTTATGATGTACTCAATAACTCTTGGGAATTGTATCAGCCAGATATTAAAAATGCATTTATATATGGTGATCTAACAGAGTCTGTGCGCTTATGGAGCAACCTCTAAAGTACATTGCTCAGGAAAAAACAGAATATGTAAGCTAAATAAAACAATTTATGGTCTAAACAAAGTCCTAGAGCATTGTTTGAAAAATTCAACAAAGTGATGATGAATGGGAGCTTCCAAAAGTGTGTTATTGATCACTTAGTTTTCTACATGAAGACTGATCATGGATGTATGTTGCTTGTAGTTTATGTTAATGATATTCTGATGACTGGTAATGACAAAGAGGACATAAAATGAGGTAAAAGAACACCTTAAGACACAATTTATCACTAAGGACATGAGAAAGCAAAAGTATTTTCTTGACATAAAGTTCGCTTATACAAATGGAAAGATGATATTATCTCAGAGGAAGTATGCACTTGGCCTTCTTCAGGAGACAGACTTCTTGAAATGCAAACCAGATAATGCTCTTATTGAACAATCCCTATCCTTCTAGGATACTAGTTCGGAACTGTTAGAAAACCTGAATCAGTACAAGAGGTTGATTGACAAGCTCATCAATTTAACAGTGACTCGACCATATATTTCCTATACAATCAACTTACTGAGTCAATTTATGCATGAACCTAGAAAGATACACTAAAGTGGAGCTCTACAGGTTTTTTTCTATGTAAAAAATACTTCAAACAAGGGTCTGATCTACTAAAAAAATGACCATGTGAATGTTATAACGTATTCAAATTCAAGATATACTACAAATCGAGGGGATAGGAAGTCCATATCTGTCTTCTGTACTTATGTAGGAAGGAACCTTGTCATGTGACGTAGTATAAAGCAAAATGTAGTATCATGATCTAATGCAAAGGTAGAATATAGATCCATGACACAGACGACATGTGAAATGATGTGGATCAGATCTCTCTTATCAGAGCTTTATTTGTCATCTGAAATACCAATGCCAATGCATTGTGATAATCAAACAGCTATATTCATTGTCAATGATCCCACTTTCCATAAGCACACTAAACATATCGAGGTTGACTGCCACTATGTTTGGGATATGGTGATAAAAAGAGTTATATCTTTACCCCATATATTCAATCATCTGAGCAGTTAACTGATGTCTTCACAAAGGAATTGAGTGTTGGAGTGTTGGAGTGTTTAAGTCTTTATGTACCAAACTGAGACTTGTTGATGTGTATGCTCCAACTTGAAAGGAAATATTAAAATTATATTGGAGCTATCTTATTATCTATATTAGGTGTGTTGGGTTGTTGGATTATTGGATATCCATTTAGTCTAGGGTATCTTCTAACTCATACAAATATGTAACTCTTTTCTACTAAATGACATTAAACTCTATTATTTTCCTATAATCTTAACAGTTTGAAAATCTTAGTTATGGAAGAGAATGGTCTCTGAAAATGGTAGTACAAGACAATAGAAAATTAACAAGGAATCTAACGGACCTCTCACTACAAGGAAAAAAGGGAGACAAGCATTAACTAGCCAATCATCATCCATGGGGAATGATTTTATAGAAGAACAAAGGGTAGTTGATTTGTTAAGACAAAATACAAGTTTTATGATTCTCAGGAGTATCGGAGAAAGAACAAAGCTGCCCCCAAGGAAAGCACGGTCCGCACAAGCTGCAATGCAAGACTTTTTAACCCAAGAATCTACCCAAGAAATTTAACTACCATACTATGTTTATTTCTTGCTTCAGTTAGGACTTGGTGTATATTTCAAACTTGGTGTTTATTTTCCATACTGTGTTTTTCAGAATTAGTTATATTTCTTACCATGTGTTTATTTCAGACTTAAGTGTTTATTTCAGCTACCATACTGTGTTTATTTCAGACTTGATATTATTTCTTGCTTTAGTTAAGACTTGTGTTTATTTCAGCTGCCACACTATGTAATTTTTGAGTGTTGTTGTTGATACTACCATAACTTACTTCAGCTTTGCTGTTGATATTGGCTTGGTGTAAATTTTTAACTGGCCTTAACTGCCATTATTAACTTGCTTCAGTTATTGCTATATTGGCTTGGTGTAAATTTTTAACTAGCTTCAGCTGCCATTATTAACTTGCTTCGGTTGCTGCCAATATTGACTTGGTGTTGATACTAAACAGGCATTATTTGCTTGATGTTGATATTGTGTCTTGAATTGTAAACGGGCATTATACTAAACAGGCATTATTCAGCAGGCATTTTTTTCAGTACAGACCTTTTTTCAGTTCAGAACAGCATTTTTTAAGCATGTGGTTAAGTTTTTGAATGTGACGACATGCCATCTTCCATTAAGATAACCATAGGGCTAGCAGAGAGGATGGTCCAGAAACCAGCTAAGCTGGAAAAAATTAAGCATGTGGTTACTTTGAAGTTAATGTTGTAGATGGTTCTGAGATTTTCAAGGGAGGAAAGTAAGGCAAATCCAATTGACTAAGCATTTAAGAAGTGAATATGTTAAGTGTACAAAGCTTGGTCCAGGCATCATGAGAACAAATAATGAGTTTGTAAATAAATAGCAAACTAACAAAAATCACACCACTATCAAGTTTTGCATCAAAAAATAACCAGAATTGAAAGGTAACTTATCAGGTATATTCTCAAACTCCCAAGTGCACACAGTATAAGAGGTAATCTATAAGAAGAATCTAATTTCTTCATACAAAGTGGTTAATTCATATCGATTTTCAATTTTTGTGGAGAGACCAGAGAGCCTATGAGATAAGACTTTAAATAGATACTTCATAATTCATATGGTATTACAAGCTTAAGGATGATAATTACATCCCAGAAACCATCCATACAGTTGGAATTGTTCCCTAACATCTGGTGGACACATACCAAAACAAAATTGTCCCCCAAGCATCAATGAGAATAGGAACATTCCCTAAAAGCATAATACCACACCCTTCTCTGACCACACCAGCTATATGGAATTTAGAAAGGCTTTTACAAGCAGGTTACATACTAGTTATAAATCCAATCAAAATTCTAGCTATATAATTCATGCTTGAGAAAGAATGGAACAAAATAAATATACAGTATCAGTGCACTAAGCACTCAATAAGCTCTCAAAAAATGCAATGTGCACTAAACACTCAATAAGCATTTTTTGCTTCAGTTACTGCCACAAGACTTGGCATTGAACTCTGAAATTGACTACTTGAAAATGTTTGTTTTCAAAACATATACAGCCAATGAACTTCGCTCAATTGATCCAGCAAACATTTTATCTGTGACGTCTCTCTTCAATCGATCCAGCCAGTTGTTTAACAAACATTTCACATTTCTAGTGTTAATTGGTTTCTTTGTAAGATCAACTGGGTGCAGTTAGTACATGGCCCAATTGACATCTCTCTCCATTTTATCTCTGATTACCATCTAATTAGATACATATTTACCAATCTCCTCAAACACAAATGCAAGTATTAATTGCATTGAAAGGATATTTCTGTATTTGTCTCTGCAGTGTTAAAGGAGAAACAATGTCACAAGCATAGGAACCACTAAAGCAATGAATTAGAATTGATACATACAATTGTTTCACTTCAATTTGCTAATCTAACTCAGTTGTGCCATGAATTACAATTGATACATACAATTCATCCAACAAGAATACCAACTTAAAAGTAAAACAATTGATACATTACAATACCAAATATTACTCCAACTGAAAACCATTTCAATCTCATGAACAACAAAGAGGAAACCGGCTCGAACTTGTTTCCATGGAAGGTCATTTTTCTGTATCTCAATCTTGACCACCCACTAACAGAGCATCTAAATTGCCTCCACTCCACGTTCTGTTAGTGGAAAATCTATCCACTCATAAAATCCACAACCACTTCCTCTAAATCTAGAGCACTCATGAAACTATCAACTGAGGTTGTGTTTCCTCCAAGCTGTCACTTGGGAGAGAGCAAATCACAGTGATAAAAGGCTTCTTCTTCAAAGAACTTTGACTACTTCAATCTCTGACGAGGAAGTGAAAAGGAGGAAAACAAAGTGGACATGATGGTAAGTGACAACTCTCCTTTAGGGTTATAAAGTAAAAAAAAAAAGGAGAAGAGAAAAGAAGATAGAGATGCGGCCTATGGCCTAAGGGTGGCAACAAATGGGTGGTGGTCGACCTATGGGTGGCGTGGTAGCTGGCGAGTGGTGTGACGACCGACAGGTGGTGGTCGGTCTGCAAGTGACGTGGTAGAAGAAAGGGAAGAAAGGGAAGAAAGAAGAGAGAGGAAGAAGTAGAAGGAACGAACGAACAAACCCTAATTATTTTGATACGTTAAGGGCCATTTTTGTCCTTTTAATTTTTTCACCGAACATTTCCTAACGGAATTATTAAAGTGACAAATGGCAATAGCTAAGATAACTAGAGTGACTGATTTTATAATTCAGGATACTGAAGTCAAAAAATAGGAATAATTGAGATTATCATCAAGAAAATTACTCTAATTTATATATTGCATGTAACAAAGATTGTTGGCATATCATTTCGGTACATATGCTCATACAAGAATTTCCATAACCACATGGACATAACAAAATGTACCATGTGTGAAACTGTAAACTAGTATTTATGAACTCCATATAAGTTAAAATCAAAGAAAATATTTAGATACAATCAGGTATCTATAAACAAAGTTGACCAAATGGAACGAGCTAAGTTGCTAGAAAGAACGTACATGTACGGCAATATCACTGGCTTCAACTGCATAAACCTAGCAAAATGGGAAAAAGAACTTTCAGCAAAAGAGTAGTTTACATTTGATGTGAACCAGAAAAAAGCAGACATGAGTTACACATAAATATCCATATTGTTGTGTGCCTAAGTCATTGTGAAAACAACTGAATTAGAATTTATCATGTGAAAATTTATGTTGCAACAGTTCTTTTAAATTTTGACCTGAAACAGCACATCAACATTGAACACACGCTGGCATGCCACGTTAAAGGAGGTCAGGAAATAGTATTGATGCTCCACACTACTTACTCGTTTGGCACCGGCAAAAGCACAAAAAATAGAAAGGATCCCTGTTCCACAACCAACATCCACAACAACCTGCAGAAACAACTTCACCATAATTTGTACGTAACAGTACATAAAAATTGATGTTTCCATGACCTCAGGGTACAAAAAATACCTTTCCAGCAATAGAATTTTGATGGTGCATGATAGCAGTCCTATAGGTTTCAGTTCGAACATGATCCTGCAAAAGTGGAAAGAGTTTATGACTTCAGAATGTAATGATGATCAAATGAAAATGATAAGATAACATAATATTTTCTGTATTGTGAAGAATAATGCTTGATTGCTCATTATTTATGTTTTTTGTTGTTAACCATGGTTTATCCGAGAAACCTTACTTCCTAGTTCTTGGCTACATGCTTCCATGTTTACGTGTCTGATGGCTATCATAAGCATGCATTAACATTAGCCAATGTGCAAATCATAAGGGGCATCCAGTGCAATGAGTGGGTTTCTAGACATGAATGAAGATCAAAAACCTGCATCATAACTGAAATAGCTTCGCCTTTTTTGAATTCCATATTAAGTAATTTTAATATGATGTTTTTATAATGCCACAATCCTAAGCAGTTTCTAGCAGATTTTAGCACGTACAGCATTATAAACAATCATCTCCAAACAGTGTCAATGGTTCTCTAGCTACTTTCATCAGGATTGTCCATGATAACTGGAAATCCTCAAATCTCATCTTCCTCTCATTCTTTATAAACCTACTCTATAATTAGTGCTTTTATACATGGAGGATAGCCGACCCTTTTGATACACGGAGAGTATCAACACTCTCTTTATGTGAAGTAGAGAGATACCGAATTAAGGAGTTGAGGAAAACCCTACCTTATTTCTTAGAGGCCTGAACAAGTACTGTGATAAGAGATAATCAAATTGCTTATTAATGAATAAATAGGAATACAAATATATAGATGAATATTGAATATCCTAACATAAACAGACATCTATTTACCCATAAGTCTAAAAAAAATTTCTAATACACATACACTACTAACACTCCCCTTCAAGCTAGAACATATATATCAATTATGCCCAATTTGTTACAAAGAGTCCCACAAACTCTATTGCTCAATCCTTTAGTGAATATATCTGCAAGCTGCTCTTAGGGCTGAGTATAGAGTGTAGAAATCACTTCTATCAACACCATGCTATGAACTAAATAACAGTGTACCTCAATGTACTTGGTTCACTCACAAAAAATAGGATTGTTGGTTATAAAAATTGCAACTTAATCGTTACAATGCATGACCATAGGAGTCTGAATGATGAAAAAGATTTAAAAAAGATTTAAACCACATCATCTCACATGTAGTTTGAGCCATAGAACGATACTTAACCTCAACATTGAACCTAAATACTATGTTTTGCATCTTACTTCACCATGTAACGAAGTTCCCCCCAATATATGTGCAGAAACTCGAGGTACACTTGCTATCTCCTTTGTCACCTGCATAGTCTGAATCAGAATAAACCTCAATCTGCAAGTGGCTACGACTTATATAAACCAGACCTTTTTCTAAAGCACCCTTGACACAGGCGAGTATATGAAGTACTCCCTGTCAATGAACTAATTTGGACTCGTGCATAAACTAACTGAGAAGACTCACCGCATAGGCTATATCTGGCCTCATAACTATCAACTAAATCAAGTTCCCAATAAGACGTTTATACTGTCCAGGGTCCTTCAAAAGTTCTAATGTACTATCCCAGAAGGATGAAGTAGGCTCTATAGGCATCCTCTTAAGTTTACAACCTAAGAAACATATCTCCTATAACAAGTCTAGTGTATATTTCTTCTATGATAATGGCATCCTTTCCTTGGAAAAAAACTCAATGGCTAGAAAGTATTTTGATATACCCATGTCCTTGATGACGAAATATTTTCTCAAGTACTCCTTAATGTCTAATATAGCTCCAATGTCACTCCTTGTTAATAAAATATCATCAACATACACCGTAAGAATCACACAATCAGCATTTGTCTTCCTGTAGAAGATTGTATGATCCACAGCACATCTCAAAACACCATAATCCGTCACTACTTTGCTGAACATCTCAAACCATGTCTGTAGACTTTGTTTGACTCCATAAATAGCATTCTTGAGCGTACACACTCTATTCACCCCTTGAGCAACATATCCTAAAGGTTACTCCATAAAAACCTGCTATATCAAGTCCCTATATAGGAAAACATTCTTGATATCAATCCAAAATAACTCCTATGATTGATTAATTACCTCAGACAGTAATACTCTGATGGAATTGAGACGAACCACTGAATGAAAAAGGCTTCAATATAGTCAATTCCATATGTCTCTGAAAAGCCACAAGCCGTTAGACGAGCCTTGTAGTAATCCACTGAGCCATCTGGTTTGACTTCACAGTATACATCCATCGGCAAGTAGCTATGCTTATTCTTACAAGATAGGTCACAATTTCTCATGTACCACATGATTACAATGCTTCCATTTCTTCATCCATAACCGTTTTCTAGTATAATATTTGAATAGCTTCCTAGTAGTTCCTGAATATAGACTCAAAAGAAATAAAAAAGCAAAACTACGAAAGGTAGGGTAAAGATTATCATAAGACACAAAATTAGAAATTGAATAGATAATAGAGAATCTTTTACCCTTTCGCAGTGCAATAAGCAAGTCAAGGTATGATATAGTGGAGTCACGAGGTTCGGATCTACAATCATTGTTGAAGATGGTTCAGTCAGATGAAGCAAAAGTGACTGCTAACGGCGACGATAAACCTGCAATGGACAATGTTCATAATTGTTTGCACTACCATGTGGCCATTTATAGGGATAAGAGTAGACAACAAGATACAATTGGATTGTACCTCACTTGATTCAAAATATACTTGAGACTCAAATAAAGTAATGTCAACAAACACATAATACCTCCTAATGGGAGGATGAAAGCAACGATACCTCTTTTGTGTGTGTGAGTATCCAACAAAGACACATTTGATAAACCGAAGAAACAATTTGTCAAGACCAAGAGACAAATCTTGTAAAAGGCAACACACCCAAATATCCGTAGTGGCAAAGAAAATATCTCATATTCAGGACAGAATCGTTTGAGAAGTATCTCACAACCTAAGGGTGAGGACGACATCATATTTATTAGAAAGGCAGCAGTAAGACCACAAGTATTTTGAAATTTTCATTTGCAACATAATGGTACGGACAACATCCAAGATATGTCAATATTTTCTTTCTGCCACACTATTTTGTTGTAAAGTATGTGGACATGTAGTCTGATGTATTATCCTAATGATCTACAGATAGACTAAAAATATGTCTAAACAAATTCTAGTGCATTATCAATTCGCAAATATTTTAGAGTAACAGAAAACTAATTTTTTATTTCTACTAGAAACTATTAAACTACAAGCATAACTTAAAGATGAACTTTCAACAAGTACACTTATGATATACTAGAATAATTATTAGTAAACACAATGTAATATTTATGACCTAACACAGACTTAACATGACTTGGACCTTAGACATCACAATGAACCAAATCAAATAAATTCTGACTTTGATACTAACTATTAATGCTTGTAGGTAACACAATGATGTTTACCCAATCAACAGGACTCACAATCAAAGGCTGACATGGACAACCATGGAAAAACTTGTTGGAGCCTCTAAAGCGATGGATGACCAAGACGACAATGTCACGATATAGATGGCTCTAATTGAAATACAAATGCATGTAGTCCACGTAAAATCTCATCCCAAATAAGCAAGTACACACCATCTCAAGTTTACGATCTAAATCAATCCTCTTCTTCGTCTATAAATATTGAAAAGTACAATGAAAGGGAAAGAAAGTTATAGAACACATTAATTGAGTGGTAAGAACACTAATAGATAATAAATTTACTAAAAAATAAGGTACATAAAAAGTATTATCCAATCTTATTTGAGAAGAAGTTTGAACAGCTCTTTCACCAAAAATAGAAAATAAACGACGATTAGTAATCATAACAGAAAGTATATTAGAAAGGATAAACAAACGAGTGAAAATACATGACATATAAGAGGAAGCTCCAGAGTCTATGATCCAAGAGCTATCCCCAAAAGTAATCATTGTGATACTTGTACCTAAATGAAAAACATGAGTTACTGTGACAGAGGAATTAGTGGCCTGAAACTATAGAAACTGAGTGTAGTCAACTTGAGATATGGTGATAGTTTGATCTGTAGAAGTAGTAGTAGCCACCAGAGAAGACGACTCAATGATAGTGGTAGTTTTCCACTGTGGCTTGCCAAACTTATCCCAGCACTTTTAGAACGATGACCCAAATGCTTATAGCACTAACAACGAGATTCACCTCGCTTTTCCACCAATGATTCCTGAGATGACATGGGAATTGATGCAAAGAAATGATCTGATTAGTCACAAAACAATAGGAAACAATGACCTATCTATCATATAAACAATCTGAAGACCGTCTGATAACCAAAACACACAGTTCGAAAGCATAAACACGTGTGGATATCACACATCCACACACAAATGGAGAGATTTAACCTGTAAAAGGCTTAGAACGTGGCTGAAAAGGGGATGAGAACAGGCCTAGAAGGCCTTAATATGCCTATTGGCTGCCCTGAACGATCTAGCCAATGCTGCCGACAGGCTTGAAAGACCTTCCTAGGTTTTTCGACGACCTTGCAGGGGTGTCCTAAGGTGGTCGACGGCAAGGGAGGTGCCGACGATGGCTAATCGGCGATGGAAGAGAAGGAAAGGTGACAGAGGAGGCCAACGACTGGCTGATGGTGTTGGATGACTACCTAAGGGTGTTTCCTTAGGCTCAGGTACCATGTGATAATAAATAATCAAATTGCTTATTGAAAGATAAATAGGATTACAAATACATAGATAAGTATTACATACCCTAACATAAATAGATATCCACTTACTCATAAGTCTAAGACAATACTCTAATACACACACACACACTCTCTCTCTCTCTCTCTCTACTATTACTACTACTACTAACAAGTACATTGACCAATTCATATTGTTAGAGTTATAGTATATGGTTTAGTGATATGTGATTATATGGATATTCATTTATGTTAAGTGGGTACCTTAAACCACTACATATATATATATATATATATATATATATAATCAAGCTATGGTAATAATATATCTCTTTAGTTTTTCCTCTTTTTCAACATGATATCGAGAACTCAAGTTTCTTAACCCTAAAAACATGAAACCTACAAGCCATCCTCGCTTTCTCTTGCCACCATTGTCACTAGCCCTCCGTACCGACATCGTTGCAGCCTACAGGCCTCGCCGTCGCTACCAACAGCTTTGGTTCCCTCCTCCGCTACCTCCGTCTTCATCTGAAGTCTTCTTCGCCACTACCAGTAGCCTCAACATTTTTTTCCACCACCACAAGTAGTACAAAACCCTTTTCCATCGTCGTCGAATCGCTTTCCACCGTCGTTGTCCTCTCTCTCCAACGCCATTACACACAACCGACGAGCTTCCTCTCTCCTCTGACGATACTTGCAACCCTTATCACCAGTGTCGGATGCTTTTTAGGTTGCATCCTCCCTATTACTCTTTGTGGAACCCTTCCTCTACTCCACAACTTCTACTTACTAGTTTTTTTTATCGAACTTGCTCAAAATGAGACCCTTCTCTCTATGTACAGTTGATTCTATGGCGTCCTCCTCCACCTCTTCCTCAAGTGATGTCTTGCTACACAATCTCAACGGTACGTCTATCAAATTGGATGGGAAAAACTATCTCATCTAAGCAAAATCAATTCAAGTTTTCCTTAAAGCTCATAAAAAAATTTACACACATCACGTATGATCTGGCCCATGTTAAGGACCCGAGATATGATGATTGGTTGACTTCTAATTATGATGTCATCACGTGATTAGTGAACAGTATGGAACTTGAAATATCTAAGGATGTTGTCATACTTCCCACAGTGAAGAAAATATGGAAAACTTTGAAGACCACCTATGTACACGAGAAGAATATCGCACGTGTTGCCAAGTTTTACGACCAATTTTTTCTTTGTGGTAAGGTGACTAATCTGCTCAAGAGTTATGCACCTCTATTCTTATTTTGCCGAATGAGTTAAGAGATACATCAGCCCTTTGTACCTCAAATCACTGTCACGCAAGAGTATTAGAAGAAGCTTGTAGTTGCTAAGTTGCTCTCTATTCTCAAACTAGAGTTAGCTTTATAGGTACAAGGTCACATACTTGATGGAGATATTGTTCCTTCCTTGACTATTGTTTTTTCCCATGCGTTGCACATTGCTACTAGTACTCCTACTGTGTACAATAATTAATCTGCTTCTGCTACATAATAGACATGGACATGACACTGGTTGTGGCTGTAGTCACAGCAACGGCCACGAATCAAGGGGAGGACGTAGTGCCAACCGGGCTATATAAAGTGTGATCACTATAGACACACAAATCATTCCTCGGATCGTTGTTTAGTGAGGTTTGGAAAACTAGATTGGACCGACATTGTCACAAAGGCAACTCCATCTATACATACAGAGACGACCGATACTGTCACGATTACTTAGGTTGAGTATGATTGGCTCCTTCAAACTGACACTGGTACCCTTGTTTCTACTCATACTACTCCCTTAGGTACACAAGCCATATTCACAACCTCTAGTGAGAATTGGATAGTTGATACAGGAACGTCTAAGCATATGTTTGGTACACATAGTGTTTTCTCTACATTATCCATTTCTATTTCCACACCCTTTGTTACCATAGTTAATGGAACTCGTTCTCATATCCGTGGACAAGAGAATGTGTCTCTACCAAACAATCTAACCCTTCGTGATGTTTTTTATGTCCCTAATTTTCCAATTAATTTGTTATCTATTAACTAGCTTACTAAAAAAACACCATTGTGTAATGATACTTTTTCCCACTTATTTTCTTATGTAGAGCCTATTAACTGAGAGACGGATTGGTGAAAGTGATGGCTTGTATTGTCTTAATGGTAGAAAGAAAACTCATGTGTCTACTTACACTAGCTACTACTGCTACTGTATCTATGACACTGTCATTTGGGATATCCTTCATTAGATAAGTTAAAGAATCTTTTACCAAAATCTGTTTCAGTCATAATTTCCAATGTGAATCATGTCAATTTGGGAAACAACGAAGATCATCATATCTACTACGTCAAGAAAAATAGAGTTGTGTTCCCATGAAGTTGGTTCACTCTAATGTTTAGGGTCCTTGTCGAGTTTCAAATCGTAAAAGGTAAAACTCAAGGGGCTGATGTCATATAAAAAAATTTAATGAAATAAAAACTCAATTTTGTAAGCCATTACGTATATTTCGTACTAATAATGTCCTTGAATATATTCAACGTGATGTATCTCTTTTGTGTGGAGTACAAGGAATTATCCATCAAATCTCTTATCCTAGAACATTTCAACATAATGATGTAGCAGAATGCAAACATCGTCACTTATTGGATATTACTATAACACTTATGGTATAGATCAAGGTACCTCAACCATTGTATGTAGATACAATTCTCATTGCATGTCGCCTAATCAACAGAATGCCTTCATCTGTCCATGGGTATATTCCTCACAGTCTTTTGTTCCCTCAAAAACATCCTCTCTATCATAAAATTTTGGTTGTATGTGCTTTGTCAAGGATACTCATCCAAATATAGACAAACTTTTACCTCAATCGATTCATTGTATGTTTGTCAGTTTTTCTCGTATTAAAAAAGATTATCGATAATATGAACCAGTGCACAAGAAATACTATGATTCTGCAGATGTAATCTTTTTTGAGAACATTCGTTTTTCTACTTCCTTATGTAACTCCTCTGTACCTCTTCCTTTTACTGTTCCTGTTACAGATCTCGTTTCACTAACTACTACTGAGACTCTTGTTGCCAAACCTATTAAAGTATACATTAGGTGACCACAGTAGAATGTACAGGCATCTTCTATAGGTATCAATCATCCGACTTCTTCTAATGCAGGTTTAACTCTTCCTTCCACTGTTATTCCCACTACCCTGGCACCGTCAAAGCTCGATATATCTATTACCTTCCGGAAAGGTAACTGATCCACTGCACATTCACTATCCAATTTTGTTACTCATGATAAACTACATCCTATGTATCGAACTATTGCTTTGTCTCTGTCATCTATTTTTATGTTTAAGAATTATCAAGACACGTCGTAAATCCCTAGGTGGAGAGCAAGCATCATGAGGAGATGTCTGCCTTACAATCTCATGAAACATGGGAATCTTGTTGTTCCACTAGTCGATGCAGAAATTGTGAGTTGCTGTAGATTTTCACAATGAAGTACAAAACTACAAATCCAACGACACCATTGATAGATATAAGGCTCACTTAGTTGCCTGTGACTACACCCAGACTTATAGGGTTGATTATTTTAAGACTTCTTCACCAGTTGCACGTCTGAATTCTATTAAGATTTTGTTATTTATTACAGTGAATCAAAGGCAGCCCATATACCAACTTGATGTAAAAAATGTTTTTCTTTATAGTTATCTGCTTAAAGAGGTATATACAAAGCAACCTCTTCGACATGTTGCTCAGGGAGAGATGCATGTGTGTAGGCTGAAGAAGACAATTTATAGCCTCAAGCAAAGTTCTCATGCCTAATTCAACAAGTTTAGTGAGGTTGTAGTATAATTTGACTTCCACAGGTGCAATGCTGATCATTCTGCAATTGTCAGACAGAGACCTACCTACTGACTGTGTCATATTGGCCATTTATGTTGATAATATTCTAATGACTGGCACTGACAGGGCAGGCATTAATGAGAGTAGAGAATTCCTCAAGAAAAACTTTGTGACAAAGGATTTAGTTAGACCCAAATACTTCTTGGGAATTGAAATTACACATGCAAAGGATGGAGTAATCTTATCTCAGAAGAAGTATGTACTTGACTTACTATAAGAGACAGGCATACTTGACTACAAACCTTCTAGCTCTCTAGTTGCCTCAAGCTTATATTTGTAGGTGACTTGTTGAGAAGTTGATCTATCTTACTGTAAGGATGTAGGACGTTATAAGTGACTTGTTGAGAAACTGATCTATCTTACTGTGACTCATCCAAACATCATCTGTGCAGTTGGACTAGTCAAAAAGTTTATACAACAACCAAGGGAAATACATTGGAAGGCATCTCTACAAATTCTGTCCTACTTAAAGAATGCTCCTAGTAGAGGCCTACACTATAGACATCATGATCATCTTGATGTGACTAGTTATTCAGATTTAGATTATGTTGTGGATCGAGGAGATAGGTAGTCTATTTTTGGATATTGCACAAAAAGCAAAATAGCAACGTTGAGGCAAAATATAGAACCATAGTACATACATTGTACAAGATGATGTGGATTAGATCCTTTCTAAGATTGATTTTCCTCTTAAGGGACTCATGCTTATGTTCTGTGACAACTAGGTCACTATCTATATAGACAATAATGTTGTGTTATATAAAAGGATAAAACACATTGAGGTGGATTATCACTTTGTTAGGAATACAATATAAGATGGCCTGATCACTGTTCCTTTTACTTCCTCATTTACTCAACTTGTAAATGTATTTACTAAAGTTGTGTCTGTAAGGGCCTGTTTGTGCACAAAATTTGATAGGAATTACTAAGAATTAGAATTCCAGAATTAACAGGAATTACCTGGAATTAGAAAGTAAAGGAAATTGATTTCATGTTAACCAAGTTTCTTGCTATTTGTGCTTGTTCAGGAAAGCAAAGGAAATGAGAAGGAACTCTCCCACAGCCGCTGGCCACACCCACAACCACAACCCCACCGGCCTCACCCCCAACCCGACAGCCACAGCCACACCGCACTCCTCAACACCACTCGAACCCATCGTCGCAGGACATGCTTGAACCGTTGAGCCCCCCACCGTCGAGCAAGCACACAGAAGAAGAGACAAGGAAATAACAGAGGAAAAAACCCACCAAGCCCCCCACTGGAGAGTCCTATCCATCGTCGGCCTTCATCCATAGCCTGTCGAAACCCTGGCTCACCCTCTCAGCAAGCTCCGTCCGGCACACCTCCGTCGATCTCCTCTTGCCCTTACAAGCTCCAGCCGTCGCCGCCGAACCCGGCCATGCCCTACAGGGAGGACTGCTGGAGCGAGGGGGCAACCTCGACCTTGATCGGCGCCTGGGGGGAGAGGTATCTGGAGTTGAAGTGCGAAAACCTACGCCAGAAGCACTGGCAGGAGGTGGCTGACGCCGTCAACGCACGCCGCACCGTCGTGAAGCGACCCTCCCGCACCAACATCCAGTGCAAGAATCGGATCGATACTATCAAAAAGAAGTACAAGTCCAAGAAGGCGAGGATCGTTGGGTCTGGCAGCGGGAGGGAGGGGAGGAGGACGGGGTAAAGAGGGGACAAGGTGGAAGACGGGGTAGATTCCGTCGAAATTCCATCGGGTAAGGTAGGAAATGAAAAGGATTCTGATTTAAATACTCTGTGAAAAGTAAAGGAATTGAGTTTCCTTTGAAATCATTTCTAATTAAGTGCACAAGCATCCTTATTTTGTATGGTCAACAGGAAATGAAATTCCTGTCAAATCATTTCCTTCACTTTCTATATGCACAAACCCCTCCTAAGTCACTATCAATCTTTTTATACCAAGCTAGGCATGATAGATTTGTATACTCCAATTTAAGAAAGAGTACTAATCTGTGAGAGTTATAGTATATGGTTTAGTTATATGTGGTTATATGGATATCCATTGATGTTAGGTGGGTACCCTAAACCGATATGTATATGTAATTAGGCTATAGTAATAACATATCTCTCTAGTTTGTCCTCTCTCTCAACACACGCATTGAAGAAGTGGGTGTTTCAGTCTCTCCATGATGGGGCACAAGATTCACCTTTCCAAAAAGTGCGTCTGACTTTTCAACTGCATCGATATAATCCTTAGCAACAGAGTCTCAGTTCCCAAGAACATATAAATGAGCAAATAGCCACCACAAAATGGAAAACTTGTGTCTTTCCAATCAGTAAGTTAGACTTACTACTAATTTTTCACCTCAAACCCCTATTCTATACGACCTATCTACAAAATAATTTTCCTAATAAAAGTACAAAACTGCCTAATAACTTCCTTCTCGCTCCATTTTCATCATCACTATCAAAAAACCATTTACATTCAAAGACTTGGCACAAAACAAGGTGAAACATCCAACCTTCAACACTACTAACAAGTAACAGGAAAGTTCCACAAAAAAACTACAGTAACTTACTCGTATCCATACTAGAATCTACATTGAATTGATCCGAACAATAACGACGTCAGAGTCAACACCCAACATCAGAGACAGGCCCCTCCCACGATTGCATCTTTAACCACGTAAATACAGAACACGGCAGAAAATTTAAAAATGGCAAACAGATGAAACGGAAGGAGATCGCTAACCTTGATCATCTCCTCGTGTATCCCAACATGAGCATAAGACTGGAAGTAGGCCATGTCAAACTCCGTCGGCCGAGGAGCAGTCCACTCCGCCTCCTCCTGCGCCAGGTGCTGCTGACCATAATAGCAAGAGGACGAAGAAGGGCCGTATCCCCTCCCGCTCCCTCCCCCTCCTCCTCGCATTCCCCGCAGCCCCCCTCTCCCCCTCCGGGACCGGGCCTTCTCCCACGGCCTCGCGCCTCCATTGCTCCCGGGCATCATCGTGGAGAGGAGAGGAGGTGGTGGATGGGAGGGGACCAGGGGAGAGTAGTAGCGGGCAATGCTCACGCCACCACCACCACCAGCAGCAGCAGGCCACCAGCAGCAGGAGCAGGAGAAGGAACAGAAAGAGAGAGAGAAAAGGGTTTTTCTCCCAGGTTTTCTTGTCGCAACTTGAAACTAATACTACCACCAGTCTACTGCCGCAGCCAGAAAGAGTTTGGTTTCCATCGGGTGGGGTTTTGATTGGTTTGATGGAAACAGAGAGAGAAAAGGGTTTTTCTCCCAGGTTTTCTTGTTGCAACTGAAACTAATACTAGTACTGCTGCTGCGAGAAAGATTTTGGTTCCTTGGGTGGGGTTTTGATTGGTTTGATGGAGCATGGGTTGGAGTTAGGGTGGTTACGGTTCGTTCGATTCGAGACAAAACTACAAACTAAATTATATAATTTGATTTGAATAATTTTCAAATTGAATCGAACCATTTTATCTATTGAAACCGAACTAAATCGAATCATTCAAAATCGATTTGGTTTGGTTCGATTTGTGGTTTAACTATTTGATAAAACATATAGAAAAAAATATAAAATGTTGATGGTGAAAAATGAAAGAATATAACTAGATATGAGATAAAATAACAATAACCACATCTAATACTGCAAAATTTAAATAAAAATCATGATTCCTAGTAATATGAAATTTTCATGTATTATGTTATGATAGAATTACAATAGTAAAACTTATTGACTGTAAGAATCAAATATAAAACAGTCTGGTAAAAGATACATAAGAATGACCAAAAACGTTTTTATTTAACTTCTAATAATAATCAGTAAAAAAACAACATAGTAAAAGATACATAAGAATGAATATGATTCGAGCCATGGTTCTAAAAGATACATAATTATATTCTTTTAAATATTTAATATACATATTAACATATATAGTTTATATTAGGTTCGGTTCGGTTTGATTTGGTTAAACCGTCCTTGAAACCACAAACCAAACCATATGGTTCGGTTTGTAGATATTCCAAACCAAACCAAACCATAGAATTTGAAAAACCGAACCAACCACTAAAAATGGTTTGGTTCGGTTTGGTTAACCGGTTTGGACGATTTGGGTACCTACCCCTAGTTGGAGTCGCCTGATGTCTCTGATGTGTGCGTTGTAAGCAATTGATCTACTGGTGCCTTGTTTATAACTTTTTTTTTCAAACGATAATAGTCTTTTTTATAACTTACACAAGGGTATCTTTGACAAAAGATGCTTTTATATGGGTAAATTAGGGTCATATTTAGCAACGATTATTTTCCACAACTTATTGAAAACAATTACTTGTAGATAAAAAGTTGAACCAAACACATAAAAAAACAATTTATTTAAAAATGTCAGTTTCTTTCTCATGAGTAAAATTCATTAAAAACGTTAAAAATAAAAAACTATGAGAGGTAGTATTTTAAAAAAAACTAACTTTTCGTTATAATTAGTTTATCTATAATTGTTACCAAACGTAGGACCATTAGTTAAACTAAACGTCTATTGAAATAACAGATTTTGCGCATTAGTCGAGAGTTTGTAAACTTTGTTTGATAATCCAACATTAGATTGATTATAAGAGAATTTATCTTTTAGACAAAATAGATTTCACACTAATAATCTTACTACTATTCTACCTCGACTTAGTACACAGAATCAATATTATACATTCAAAATCTATTCCAAAATTTTTACCAAACAGAGAAACCTCAATTCTAGTGCATCAGTTTACTTATAGACATAAGCAAGTGTAATGCACAAGGTTATTTTTATTGAACATTTAATTAAATATGTTTAAATTGGACTTAATTAGGCTCATGACACTTAATTAAATAATGTTCATGTTAAATTCATTACATTGTCTTTATGAATAAGGATTAAATACTTAGTGGTAAGTCCAACAGAGGTTTGGAGGGTAATTTTGTGTTTATTTATGGGATTTTAGTACTACATTGATGAAATGTAAAAACTTGGATGGTCTTATTTTCAAGGAATTTTAGAACAAGTATTCACAAAAACTTAGACTAGGCATGGATGATTACACGTGCGTGTTGGATTGGGCTTTCAGGCTTGAGGAAATGGCCTCCGGTCTTCAAATACTTTTTGCACAAAATTACATTGGCTGATTAAGTTTAATTAAGGTCGATCTTGATTAATTACAATTAGGCCAATCAAAACTCGTCCTTCAACAAACGCATCGTGTGGAAAGAGTCTGATTTGTAGGAAACAAATATATGAGACAAGAGGGGCGACAGTTTTTGGGGACTTCTTCTTTCTCTCTTGCACTTTTCCCTTCTTCTTTCTGACCACTCAGTGCACTAGAAACTGAACTATGACTCTCTGTGACTAATGTACTATTTTATTCAGAGGTGATTGAAGTGTAATTGCTATGTAAAACGAATACCTAATACATTTTCCATCTATTGAATCATTTTATCTTGAAAAGGAAAAGCGTGGAATCCTGTGTACTGATTGAGGGTCGCTATTTTCTCTAAGGCAAGTCCTTCGAGATGACTCGATCAGATCTAACTTTATTTCTCTATTTTGTTTCTATTCCTTGCATTATTTGTTTATGATTTTTCTTGGATCATATGGTATGGTTGTAATTGACATGTTAATCAACACAATCAATATATTTATACATATAGCTTCATGTATTATTTCTTCATTCTTAGAGAAAATAGCCTTAATTAACATGTCTAATACTGTTTCGATTAAATCTAGAGTAAACATGGCTGAAATGTCGGAGAAATTCTTTAGTCTCCACTTCAAACGTTGGCAAAAATGTATGAAGATATAGTTAACTATGTTAGAATTATTGTCATTTATATAGTCTAACTATCCTGATCCAGATGCTTTTGACTCTAAAAGCATAAAGAAAATTGTTTAGTGAAAGGAGAGGGATCAACTGACACGTTGTTGTATACTATCAGCATTATCCAATATGTTGTCTGATTTATATAGTGCTCTAGATCAGAAATATAATACTGAGAATCAAGGTCTAGAGAAGTATTATGTTTCCAACTTTTTAAAGTATCAAATGGTTGAAGGTAAGTCGATGACTAAACAGACTCATGAATTTTTATTCCTGTGTCATGGCCTTCAAGAGGCAAACGTGAAGCTTCCTGAAAGATTTATTGTTATTCCAATCGTTAAGAAATTTCCAAAGTATTAGAATGATTTCGATCTAAATCTCAAACATAATAAGAGAAATCTAACACTTGATGATCTTATGATTGATAGAGCAATAAACAAAGAACACACAAGCTAGAAAATTGTGATGCTTGTGGAAAGCAACATCCGAATCAATGTGATAGTTGGTAACAAGTCAAGTAAAATCATAAAGGAAAATCAAAAACAAAAATTAAAGTAAAGACCGATATCTAGGAAAAACCCAGGAACAAACTGTGCTGGATTTGTAGTCAGCTTAGGCATTGGGTGAAGGAATGTCTGTCCAAGAAAGCCAAATTACCTGAAGCCATTGATGGAGCGTTAGTTAACATGATGACCTCTACTCTTTAAAATAACGACGAGTATCTTACTGTAAAACTTCAATTCTTCACTATTTATAAACCACATTACTGGATTGTAGACATTGAGGCTAATGTACATATTTGCGTCAACAACTCTCTATTTGTGTCTTATCAGTCCCTCAGTGGGAGGACAATGATGCTTGGGAACCTGATGACTGCGGATGTGAAAGGCGAGGGTTGTGTGGAATTGAAGTTTCCTTTTAGAAAGGTTTTGACTTTATGCAAAGTTAGACATGTTTCTACGATACATTGGAACGTCCTGAATGGTCTTATATTAGTTAGAGAGGGTTTTCTGTTAGATTGTAAATGTAATAAAGTTGTTGTTTCACATTTAAGTACTGATGTTTTTTATGAAAAAGGTTATTAGTGTAATATTGAAGATTTGTTTAAACTTCAAGTTGAACATGTCAACAATGCATGTGTGAATGATGATAATATTCATTCTGTTATTTATAGTATTGAATCTTCTGATATTTGACATTAACGTTTAGGGCATGTTAATTTTGATTTCCTAAAAAGAACGATGAATTTAAATCTTGTTCCTAAGGTTGTCATAAATAGAAAACATAAGTGTGAAATATGTATGCAGACTAAATAACCTAAGAAACTTTTCCATACGGTTGATAGAAAATCAGATATACTTGATTTAGTATCTACAAATGATTATGAATTTAATGACATGATAACTAAGGATAATAAGAAATATTTCATTACGTTCATTGATGATTGTAGTAGATATTGTTATGTTTATTTACTGAAAAGTTAAGTTAAGGCTCTTAATAAATTTTAAATTTATAAAAATGAAGTTGAAATTCAAACTAATAAGGTACTTAAAAGATTAAGATCTAATAGGGATGCAAAATACACGTCTAACATATTCCAACAATACTATCAAAGTGTCGGTATTGTACATAAGATATCAACTCCTTATTCACCACAGTCTTATGGGATAGCATAATGGAAAAATATAACAGATATGATAAATATTCTACTACAAAGCTCTAGTTTACCTACTTAAATGTAGGAGAAAGTTTTAAATATGGTTTACCATATTTTGAATAGAGTTCCCCATAAGCATAAAGAAAGTAGTCATTTTAAGCTTTAGAGATGTCACAAGACAAGTCTCAAATATCTCAAAGTGTGAGGGCGCCTTACAAAAGTATTGATTCCAAAACACAAGATAAAGAAATTGGTGTTGGCTTTGTTAGCCTTATCTTGATTTTGATGATAACAAAAGACTAATGTGCTTTATAAAAATATTCCATAGTTCATATTTGTAAAGAAGATCATTGAAGGACGCAGAATATTCAAGCATAAAACGTACAATGTTTGAAGAAGAAATAGATCTATATGCCACTAAAAAGAACTCAAGACGATAAAAGAAAAAGAAAATGAAAAGTTATCTTTGTATTTATTGTTGATGTAATTTTCTATCTATTCATGTACTCCAAGGAACTTGAAATAATCTCCTAAATATCCTCATAGAGCCATAAGAAAATTGTCTTAGCCCTAAAATCCATCATTCATTGAAAACATTCATTATAGGACTAATAGGGCATTTTCGACATACCAAATTTCTTCGGTATACCGAAATATGTGCAGATTAGAAAAATCAGAATAGAAACCCAGAACGGCATACCGAAATTCACTGACATACCGAATCAGAGATTTTCGGTATATCGAATTATTTTCGGTATACAGATGTGCCTAACTGTTGCAGATTTCGGTAGGGGTGCACACAGTTCGGTCAGAACCGGTTAACCGAACCGAACCGAACCATTTTTAATGATTCGGTTTGGTTAAAGTGTATTAAATGGTTCAGTTCGGTTCTCAAATCTTGGAACCATCCTTAGTGGTTCGGTTCTTGGTTCTGAGTGTGGTTAACTAAACCGAACCAAAAATCGATTTATATATTAATATTATATATATATATATAATATAAGTATTAATACTACGTACTTAGTATTAATATGTAATATAATATATATATATATTCTCAAATCCACATTTTCAATATCCCATCAACTCTAATTTATATTGCCACAATTGAAATCAAATAAGGCTGGTGGAGGACGTACCTGGTCTGGCAGCGTGATTAGCCTTTGTAGCTCGCCGAAGGTGGCCAAAATCCCTTGGTTTTCACCTCCACGAACTCCTCTATCTACCTGGAACTCTCTCTCGGACTCCTCCTTGTCTTAGTGTAGACACTCCAATTTTTTGATTTTGCAGGATGGAGCTGTAGTGGCTGAGCTCTGACCCAAACAAGGCCCATCTAAGCCCAATTAACTCTTTGAAGGCTTATTTGACTTCATAAAAGCCCATTTAATCCAGTTGGGCCCATGGAGGCCCATGAAGCCTACAAGGCCCGCAATGGCTCAGTCCACATCTTCTCCTATTTGTTTTTTCACCAAAGTCAGACCTATTTCTACCAAAATTAAACCCAAAATCCTCCTTCATTTACCTAAGTTTTTCCAACCCAAAAAAATTCACTTTTCTTCCTCCTTACCCACTGAATCCATTTTCTTCACCAACTTCACACGAGATCAACCTGAACTTACCTCCTTACTGAGTTCATTATCTCACCGTCAATCCAGCCAGCAAATTAGAGTGTCTCCAACCGTTGGATGGGTCGCCGGAGAGGCCAGGATCGCTGTCCATCTCTATCGGCGAGCAAGGGAGCAGACAAGAGCGCGTGGGGGACAGTCGTTCGATGTCTGCTGAGCTGTCATAACGGCGGTCAGAGTTGGTTATCCCTTCTGTTGTGTGTCGCGCACCTGGCCAGAGAATTTTGTTGGGTTCCGATGGCCTATATAAGGAGGAGAAGAGCCAGGTTTGAGGACACACAGACTGTCACACTATCTGGACCACGCGAGAGAGCGAGGAAGAGAGCTCCAGAGAGCTAGAGCTGTCGCGGAGGAGGAGAGGGCGCCATTTCCAGAGCTCCGGCGAGGCGCAATCTTCGACCAGGTACACACTGATCCCTCCTATTCATTCGAATTCCGATCCTCTAGACCTTCCTCTCTCTTTCTGGAGTGTCTCCAAGGGATCCAGAGTGATCCCTTGCCTTACGGCACTCCGCCGTGCCCCGCCGTCGCCATACTCCGGCGACTAAGGTGGGGGGGGGGGGGGGGGGGGGGGCCAA